>JAOEHV020060056.1:0-16771 GCA_025447995.2 Isaurus tuberculatus
AAAAGTTATAGGGGGGGGGGGAATTTTCGAGCTGCATGAATCTTTTTCACTTAATTTTCCCGTGCATGAATTTTTTTTTATTACTTCGCCCGCCTCCCCCCCCACCCCCATAACTTTTCTAATGGTCCGTCCCTTACAACTACCAGATCTTTAGACACGTACTAATGAAGTATGTTTAAATTTTCGGGCAAATTTCGACAATTAGCAACTTTAGTGATAGTGTCTGTCAGTGGCTTGTAATTAGAATATTAAACCAGAGTGAGAGTGTTTGTAGCTTTCGAATGTTTTGTTTGTAATCAGTGTTTGTTTAAGTTCAAGTATATTGTTAAGATGAGATTTATTACCCCGAATGAAGGAAGATATCTTGAACATTGTTTAGCCGAAGCAGAAACAAAGTCTTATTCGGGGACAAGTTTTCTAGATTTGAACGAGAATGTTAAAAAGTGTTTACCTTAAAAAAAACATTCAATATTTATAATAAAACCTAGAGCCAGCCCTGTTTTAAAATGGAATTTTAATTATCTACTTTTCTTGAAAAAAGCATTAAAGTTGCAAGGTTCGTTGTATGTCATTTCGTTCAAGTGCTTTTGATTAAAGTAGTACAAATATGCGACAGTATTCGCAACAAAAATTATAATTTAGTTTTGTTTCAAACGCATTATACAAAAAAAACAAACTTTCATAAAAATGTACAAAACCGTTTGTTAAATTTAAGTGATCGGCTCGAGCGCTAAAAGTTGGGTTATTAAAGGGATTAGTATAAAAAACTGATAAACTTTTTAAACTACAAGTGGCAAACCGCGAAGTAATCTGAAAATCCAAAAACAATGACATCTTAAATTTTTTAAACTTTTTTTCATATTTATATTCTTAAAATTAGAAAGACTCTACTGAGACAAAAAAAGAAAACGTTTTTCGGGCCCATACGCAGGGGGGGGGGTTCGCGCCCCCCCCCCCGAACGACCGTAAAGGTCCGCAAAAGTCCACTCGATTATAAAAGTAATGAATGGATATATATGTTAGATACAATAAGTTCGGCGTTCTAGATTCTGCAATGAGCTCACATTTTCATTAACCCTTGAGATAACGATGAAGCATATCTGCTTGTGAAAACAATGTGTCCAGCACAAAGAACTTTTTTCTCTTTCTTTTCCAAGCCTTTTTAAGGAGAGAAAAATGTATCCGAGGATTGGGGGGGGGGGGGTTGTTCGTACCCCACCAGCTGAAAATTTCTGCGTACGGGGCTGTAAATCAAAGGTAAGGAAACATCTTGAAGTTGAAGAATACAAGTGTTAAAGTCAAGACTAGGATACGATTGTAAAATGTTATGTTTGGTCAGTCTCGCTCTATGGTTGTGAAACTTGGACGATCAGCAAAGTGATAAAGAACTGAGATGTGGTTTTTGAGAAGGATGCTGGAGATACCATGGAAAAATAAAGTGGCAAATAAGAAGATGTTGCAAAAGACAAATTAAATAAATAAATCAGCCTTACTAATCGCCCTCCTTGCAGTCAAGGACTGAATTACGAGGACGCGGCTCAACGAGGTTGGACCGCAATCATTTTAAAGGCGCAGCCATTACTCACAGATATTGGGGTTACAGACACATACACAATTGCAGTCGCTTTACGGCCCTTATGAGACGTCGGAACACGGCACCAAAGCCGGATTGAATAAGCTGGGAGTCGATTTTTGCTGAGGGAGGAAAACCGGAGTACCTGGAGAAAAACCCTCGGAGTCAGATTTGAGATCGACAAATCTCAGCCCACATGCCGAGCCCGGGAGTCGAACCCGGGTCGTAAAGGTGGGAGGTGCGAGTGATGACCGCTACGCCAACCTGACTCCCCAAAAAGACGTAAAGAGCAGTGATGAAAGTGTTATATCAGCTGCAAATGAGATTTTTGGACACCTGATGAAAAAGAAGAAATTTGAGTGCCTGGTAACAACTGGAAAGATCGCGGGTAAGAGAGTCAGAGGAAGACATAGACGGACTGTTATGGACGCAATGGCTGAAAAGCTGGATACCGACAGGATTGATACAACAAGGAGAAACGACGATAGAAGGAGATCGTATGACATGACAGCCAACGTCATTGTATGACATGGCACCACCACCAGCAGCAAGGAAACTGGAAGTTTAACAATTTGATTATCATTTGGTTCAGAACTTTAAAGGTTTATAATATTTGTAGGAACTTACCTGTGTCACTGCATTGTGTTGAAAATCCTGCGATCATCAAGCAATTGAAAAGGAAAAAGCAAAAAACGGCGAATGCTCTTTCTCTCGGAAACATTTTAGGTCAAATTTGTCAACCACAGAAAAGAGTCTCTATTAAACTCAGTTCAAAGCAGCTAGCCCGTATAAAAGATAGAACGGTTTTTTTTGTATTGCAACTCACAAGTTTATTAACCAGTGGTTTTTATTTCATTTGAATATGGAATAATCTGGAAAACTATTTTACAAACATTTTTAACCAATTAAAAATAGGGACACGTTAGCAGAATGTTAAGAAAATCGCTTCCTTTATGAAAACGCACGTATCATTGCAACCTTTGGTTTCTCAATTTTCCTTAATGAAGACATAAACATTATTCTCAAGTTATAGAAAATAGAGCACAAAGTGAGGACGGCGTTAACTGAACTTCAATTAGAACGCTTCCGATATTGAATTTTCAACTGGAAATTAGGGTTATTACGTCAAAATCAGTTACAGAAACAATAGAACAGTCAATCTGATTTTGTTTCGAGCTGAGGAGGTTATCACATTCTTCAAAAACACAAAAGAACTTCAATTTTTTTTTGTTTCAAACTTAAGACCGTTATTAGCGTCCTGTCTCGTAAACGATTTTGTTATTTTTAATCTAATATTTCGCGAATTAGTTTTTTTACATAAAGAACTTTGTCAGTTAAACATGAGACTGGAAACTTTTAAATTAGCCACGTTAATAATTTCTTTTTTTATTAAAACAGGTGCAAACTGACCTCTTTTTCCGATGGGAGATTAGTGTAAAGTTCTAGGTCTTTGCAGATGATGAAATGACAGATTAAAGTAACCGAACAAAAAAGCCGCAAACGCGGTAAGAACACAATTAAATCATTGAGTTACATGTGTATTAGAAACGTATAACAGAAAAACAAACTGAAATTGGTTTCTACAATTAGCATTCATGTAAACACGCAGTGAAAATTTTATGTTAAAATTTGTGTAAAACTAAACCACTTTCTTCTGACATAATAGAATAAAAAAGGATCCGTTAAAGCAACAAGAAGGTCTCGTTTTCGTAAAATTCCACTTTCATTTTTTACCGCCATATAATCACTTTCTCTGTCCTCAATCGATTAACCTCCACTCAGTTGAAACAGAGTTCATTGTGAATAGAATTAAAGCTTTAGCTTCCAATTTGGCCTAAGCCCTTGATTTTTAAAAAGTTTTCTTATTTTATCTGAAACACGATAGCAAAGTTACACGAGTGTCACTTTCGCTAATATTGTCTGTTAAACTATTATACAATATAAATAGGATATTAGATGGTGGCTCGAAGATATGAATTATATTTTCTAGTGGTGAAAGCAACCTTACTAACGTTTTGAATTTCCTTCCTGTTTCTTCAGTGCTTAGCTGGTGTCTTTTAAGCAGTTTTATTATATGGCTAGATAGTTTCCTACAATCTCATTGGCTGCTAGGAGGCTTTAAAATATGATATCACTTCAGAAAAACTTGGTCATGAGCAGGACTGGGACCTACTTGAATTTCTCGGAAGAGCCTAGGTTCGAGTGTATTACGAGCGACGTTCAGCAAAATGGCGGATGCAAAAGAATTACAAGCAAATCTTGTAAACTATCGGGCACAGCTTGGTCAGGTAAGAATATAATCCACATCTTTTAGCTTTAAATGAAATTTTAAAGGAGACTTAAATTTGTTTTGATTTTTCTTTTGGTTTATTACCGAAATTTATAAAAAAAACCATGGCCTTTGTCGCTTTGAACATCGACCAAACTGTTTAAGTGGGTTTAAGAAATGAGTTGTAGTAAATGTTATCTCGAATTCTTTATTGTGATTTTAATTGTTTACGAGCTTATGAAAAATCTTTACGATCAATAATCCTAAAAAATGAAATGACTGCAAATCAGACCAAAATGCGCAGCTCGAACGTGAATATATTTTTTACAAACTACTCTAATGGTGTTTTATTTATACTATGATTCCGAAGAGTCTTGTTTGAATATCTTGTGTTTATCAAATCAGTCATTTAGTGGGTGTGTAAAGATTATGTTTACATTTTAACCATCAGGTTGAAGCAGCTCTTACAACTGATCCAGAAAATGATGAATTAAAGAAACTGAAAATAGACTTGGAGGTAAGCTAATTGGCATTTATCATGTAACTAAGTCAAATCCTTAAGGGTGGGAAATAATTTGCTGAGCTGTTATGGAGTTGTGATCAGCAACGGCTGTGTGGTACAAGCGTCTGCACACCCTTTTTTAAATTTATATGTCACAAGTTTCCCAGTAGGTTGCATATTACTCAATGAATCAATCTCTAGACTAGATTGAAACTCTCTAACAGGCCTTTAGTTGATATCAGGAAATTAATTTTGCCAAGCAAGTTAACCTGAAATATTGTTTTATTATTAACCACCACCTGGTTAGCCTAGTTGGTTTGGTGCCAGTCTATCGAGCGAGAGGCTTGGGTTCGATTCCTGCCAGACCAACACTCAGGATCTTAAAATAATTGAGGAGAAGGTGTTGCCTTTGTTCTAACATCTGTAAATGGTTAGACCTTCAGGTCTTCTCGGATAAGGACATTAAACTGTAGGTCCAGTCTCTCGACAATCTATCGGGGGACTTAAAAGAACCCATGCACTCATCGAAAAGAGCAGGGTAGTGATCTCGGTGTTGTGGTCTGTTTCTTCTACTGAGGGCACTTCTTATCGGCTGCCAAGTTGCACCTTATATGTGAGCCGCTCAAGCGGACTTTCTAAGACCCTCAACTGTCTGACCAACTATATCTACTTGTAAACAGGTTCTGAAAATCCCCGTGGGGAGAACTTGTATATCTATTGTATTGTATTGTATTATATTATTATAATTTTTAAAAATTGGTTCCTGTATAACAGGGCTTTACCAAACTCCACACACCAAATCTGACAAGCTTTTTGTTGTTTTTTTTAATAGGAAGTCATTGCATTAACCTTGGACTTGCTAAAAGTTAATGAGGTAAGCTAGGTTTATGTTATCTTTATATGTGTGTGACTGAAAGGTAAAAGTTTGTTTCAATACACAGAGCTCTTTCAGGTAAACACAAGTGATGATCTGTCATTGAGACAAGGATCTCAATTTCGTTGTAAATACATTATCAAACATCTTAATGGTTGCCCAATCTCCCTAGCCAGAGGCTAATGTTTAAGTGGTTGTTGGCACAGTTTTTGGACGTGTGAAAGCTGATTCCATGGATAGAGTAAAACTGGAGGTTCAAGACAAAAATCCTTGGAGTCAGATTGAGATTGATAAATCTCAGCCCATATGTGAATCCCAAGAGTTGAACTTGGGTCTGTAGTTGTGGGGAGCGTGATTGATTTACCACTAGGCCAACCTGATTCCACCTTGTTTTTGCTTTTGTTTTGTATTTCATTATCTTCTTCATTTTCAAATCCATCACAAGCATTTGTATTTGTTAAAATTTAGTGAAATGTGGTCGACAATTCTTCAGAGAGGTTCAGCTCATCATTCATCTTCATTTTAATTTCTTTTGATAGAGAGGTGCAGCAGAAGCTCCAGCTCCTGAGACAGTGAGATGGAAAGCTGGGGACAAGTGTCAAGCCGTGTGGAGTCAAGATGGCAGGTGAGTGCACTTTAATGACTGATTGGTTAAAAAAATAACTGAACTGTAGAGCTGAATCTTTATTAGTTGAACGTGACTTAACAATATTAATAAACGAAAATGTATTATTAATATCAAACCAGATGTAGCTATGCATGCTGTTCCATTATCAAAAATTAAAAAAAAATTAAACAGCCATATCTAGGTATAGTGCCACTCATAACATACATACATCTTTGTGAGCAGTTCATAACCATTTTTACTTGAGTGCTAAGTGTTCAATAGCTTCTTACAGCCTCTATTCAATTTCTGCCACTGTTGTTACTAGTTTGTTTGATGGGGGCTGTGACTTGTTTTTTTTCACTTAAAGAATGTTTAATGCCAGTTCCCACCCTTTTGTTTATTATCACAATAATATTATTCTTTTTGCAGTTATTATGATGCTGTAATAGATCGCATTTCAGAAGATCTCACCACTTGTACAGTGACATTCAGTGGTTTTGGAAATACAGAAAATGTTATGGTTAGTTCAAAAACCCTGAATTAATTCAGGCTTCTGATATCTAATCGACATAGGTAGTTATTAAGGGTGGTTTGGTTGGCATAGTTGGTAAGATCCATGCCCTGTAACCACAAGGTCCCAGGTTTGATCTCTGCTTCTGCCAAACTTTGAACATTTATGTGACCTTTTTTTCCACCAAAGCTTGCACAGCTTTCCATCTTTACGAGGTCAGTAAATGTATACCAGCTTCTGGTGAGAGTTAACCTGTGATGGATTAGTGTCCCATCCAGAGCAAGTGAGAAACTCTCATCTGCTTGACACTACGGAAACTGGAGATAAGCACAGGGATAATGGGCCACTAGGCTCAGAAAAAGATTTGTTGCTAATAGATTCTTTATCCCAATGTTCCTTGTAAGCACAGACTTTAAACTCAGTCAAAGTTATCAGGGTTTCAAAGAGATTTTGAGAATGAATTAGAAAATGAAATAAAAATGGAAGGCATTGCGTTGGCCAAAGGCCCAAACTTCCTTGTTGGTCTGGAATTTTTTTAATGTCTCAGATAAAAAAATTATTTTTCACTTGTAGGTTGCATCACTAAGAGATCCAGACAAGATTGCTGGGAAAAAACGAACATTTAGGGAAGCAACTGCAACGCCAAGTACTAATCCTGGAAAATCAAGGTAACTAGGTGATGACCTGCCTCTATCATGACCATCATCCCATCACCCCTGTCATCATCATATTTTTCTCATGACCATCATCTTATAATTATTATCATATCACCATCATTATTGTAATCATTGTAACCAACACAACTGTCAATTCAAAACCATCATTGCCATACTTTAGAATCATCCTTAATCATCATTAAAAAATGAGAAAAAAATAAAAAATAAATAAATGCTTTATTTAACGTCTTTACACACAGGGAGTGGCTGCCCAATCTCCCTAGGCAGAGGCTAATGTTTAAGCAGTCGACGGCACAGATTTTGGCATGAAAATCGATTCTATCATTCAGTTACCATTGTCAACATCTCCATCCTCATCATCATTACCATTGTCATTATCATCACTGTCATTGTCCTCATCACCAATGTCATTAATATTATCATCACCTTCACTGCCATCTTGATTAAAATTTTTATCATCATTGTTATTATCGTCATAACCATCATCATCACCATCATCATTTTCATCATCACCATCATTATCACCATCATCGTCATCATTATCATCACCATCATTATCATGGTAACCATCATTATCACCATCATTTTCATCATCGCCATCATTATTATCACCATCATCATCATAACCATCATGATTATGATTATCAAAACCAAGATCATCCAGTTTCATTAACACATGTGACCTTCTACGGGAAAAGGAACATTAATGACTTTCCGTTTGCACACGTAAACCCGTGTGCAGGTTGTTTGGAAGTCGTTTGAAAAATAGACCCACTCGTTCGAACGACTTGCACACTAGTTTGAAAAACAGACCCACTCGTGCGAACAACTTGCTCGGTCGTTTGAAAATCAGACCCACTCGTGCGAACGACTGATTTTCTTAACACTTACTGTTTACTATTCTCTAGAGACTATTTTCCTAAATCAGAACTTTATGTTATTTGATTACTGTTTTTGTCCATGCAAACCAAGGGCTGAGAAGGACAAAACCAGAGAACAGAAGAGAAAGAAAATGCAAAAGAAGGCACAGAAACTAAAGGTTGGAAAATGATGTCACAAAATTAGTGAATTATTTTGCTGATCTTATATTTTGTAAAATTGTTGAAAATTTATCTTTACTAGATAAATAATACATGCATGATGGTATGTGTATAACACTTATCTTTGGTTTCTGTAATGTTAATTGGATGAGAGTCCTTGACTCCCCCTGGACAGGAAACTAATCCATCACATGTTAGCTCCCAGCTGAATCTGGTACTCATATACCAACCTTGTAAGGATGGAAAGCTGAGTAAGCTTGACAGAAAAGAAGGTCACACAAATGTTTAAATTTCGGAAGAGCTCTGGTATCAAACATGGGATTCAACCTAGCGATTGGAAGGCATACATCTTACCCACTGCGGCAACCATACTGCCATGTTATTTGATTGGTTTACTTTTTGTTAATGATATTATTTTTGTCCTTGCTCAGTAGCATTTATTTAACAGTCCTTGAAGGCTGGTGCAGAGATTGGTTCTCCATGCCCTTGGCTTTAAATACAGTAATTTTATGCCAAAACTAACTTTTAGGGTTTTTTGTTTTAGGAAATAGAAGAACAAAGGGAACAAGAAAAGAATAAATGGCTCAGTTTTTTCAAAAACTCAAAGGTTTGTTATAACTCACAGGTATTTCTTTTAAGAGGTGGAAAAGTGCAATCGTTTTGCCATCCATTCTTTGACATTTTTAGGGATGTGGGGGGGGGGGTGGGCCAAGTTCAATTGCTGTCTATTGGTAGTTAGAAAGGCAAACCTACTTGCAACCATCAGAAAACACTTAACTTCGAACACTGTCTTTGTTCATTGTACATCTAAAATTGTATATTAATGAACTATATTTACTTAATGTCAGCCAAGATGCACAATCTCGTCATCTAATGTTTAGTTGTCTGTTTTTTTCATAGGGGTCTGGGTCTAGTAAAGGCAAAAGCCTAAGAGGAGTTTCAAAGAAAAGTATCTTTGCATCTCCAGAAACAATCAATGGCAAGGTAAGTGTATAGCAGTGTACTGTGGAGAAATATACAGAGAAAACAATAATTCCAACATATTTGTGATGATAGTGTTCCTGCTATGCAAACCCTGCCTTAACTGAATCTATCATCTACAATATTCAGTTTTTATTCAATTCTGTGGTTATAGTAATCTAACCTTATCACAAAAGTTGTTGACTTCTATTCTTTCTTTGCTGTGACACATTTCTGAACATTAAATGAAAAATGTATTTCACTTGTAAAGGACAACAAGCGTAGATTGTTGATAGTGTAAAGAGAAATAATTTCCTATAGGACGCTAGGACTGGACACTAGTTTGCACGTGATTATGTAAATGAGGAGTTGTGTATATAAAGTTTTGATCGATTTCAGTAAGATCGTTGTGGTCTAAGTTCTTGAATCATAGTTTATTTAATTTTTACTGATTTTGTAATATTTTCATTGTTGGAGATTGCTGAATAAAAATATATGGTTGTGGGCTTAGACTGACCACCGCATATTGTTGTTGTCTTGGATTAGGATTACGACTTAGGTACTCTAGGAATGGCAATGTTTTCATTAAATTTTAGTTGCTGAAAAAAAGAATTTGCCCTTGTTTATAAGCCATGTTTGATATATCAGTTGCACAAAAAAGCCACCAAAAATAAATTTAAGTGGCACTTTTAAATGGAAATAACACAATTTCTCTTAGGTACTTTTATGCTTTTTTGAAAATAATATTTACTGCTACTTTTAAGTGTTAATATATTCCAAATCCTCTATGGTTGAGTCTCTGCAAAGCCCAGGCTCCATATTTTTAAGTCAAGCACCCCTGACATTGGTTTCAGGACTTCTTCTCTGCTTTTTATTTCTACAGGTTGGAGTTGGGACATGCGGCATTGGAGGTCAACCTATGACACAATTTTCTACCCCTGACAAAGTAGTATACAAGAAGTAACCAGTACCATCATGGTATTCAATTCAGGGGGAGGGGTAGCTTTGTTTGATGGCCATTTCTTATTGTACCATATCTCACAAAATGGCCAAAGACCAGTAACTGACATTTTGTTTTTTCCATATCTTGTCTAAGATTAGTTTCTAGTTACATGAAATCTCTGTTGCCAAATATCTCCAGCTAAGGGACGGACCATTAGAAAAGTTATGGGGGGGGGGGGGAGGAAGGGAATTTTCGAGCCGCAAGATTTTTTTTCTTTGATGTTTCCCTCAAATTAATATTTTTTTATCAAGATGTTTAGCACAAATATTTTTTTCTTGAAGTAACACTAAAATGTGTGGAAGGCCATTGCAGGATTTTTTTTCCTGGTCTACTCTGCATGCACGAATTTTTTTTTCACTTAATTTTCCCTTGCATGATTTTTTTTTTTACTTCGCCCCCCCCCCCCAATAACTTTTCTAATGGTCTGCCCCTAAATAAACCTTACAAAGATCTTAATTTTTGTTGATGTACAAAAAGAACTAGCAGATTTTTACATGTTAGCGAAAGTTTTGTTTCTTGTATGAACTGTACATAAAACTTTGTAACGTTGAAAAGTAAAGGAAGATTTCTTGCCTCTCCTTTAACTTGGTGATTCTGTTGCTGACTTCTGGAAAGTTTGTCGTACGTTCTTTCCAGTTATTCTGACGAATCATTATTTTTCTTAACACATCCATCTTTCATTTCAGAAAGTTTATGCAAAATCCTATTTCAAATAACTATATTAAAGATATGAAGAAGCAAAGCTCAAAGCCTCTTTGGAAACGGTCACCAGTCCAATTTTTCACACGTTAAAACAACAGTATGTCGGTGTCAGTTGCCATAGAAGCGGTGAAAGCATGGCACGATTGAATTTTTCCTGTAGGAGTCATTTTAACATAATTGAAACTAAAGTGATAAGTATCTTTAAACATAACTGATTAAACCTATTTTCTTCCCAACTAAAATTCATATAGTCATCACTGGAATAAAGAATTCTATGCACTTCACACGTTTTTCAGGTAAAGAATAATTTCTAAGAAAAGGACAGACGTTTCTAAAACAGCAAATTTTATTCCACCTAAAACAGCTCAGCGTGATAAATAAATTGTAAATTTATGTAACATGTAAATTCACGGGATGTTGGGACAAAAGCATAAACTTCAATAAAGTTTGATCAAAACTTGATAAACGGGTTTCTTGTGAGAATTAAACCTCTAAAACGGTGCGAGAGTTAGAAAAAACAATATTAAATGAAATTTCTCCAAAAGCGAAAATTATGACGGTCCCTCAGTTTAGCGTGGATTCTACTACTCGGCTTACGTTCAGGTCACCACCACAACAAGTTCGCCACCAATCAACTTCCCACTACTTTTGATTGTTTTGCCACCAACCAACCAGTGGCTACTATTGATTGTTTTGTCATTAACCAACTCGTGACTACTTTTTATTGATTTGCCACGAACCAACTCGTCACAACACTTTATTCTGCTGCCACAAATCACTTCTTCTCACCACTACCCTTGATTGTATTACCACCGACCGATTCTTAACACCATTACCTTTGATAGTGCTGCCACCAACTTTTACCCGTTGGTTAATGTTTGGCATAGTATATGGAAAAAATTTGGCCGCTTGGCACAGATGCTTACGTAGCCTATTGGTAGAGCCCTTACATATTAAACTGATATTCCCGGGTTCGAGTCCCGTTATTTCCCGAAAGCGTCTTTTTTTCTTCATTTTTTTTACAGCGCTTTAAACATTTCTACACATCGATGTTGATTAACTAACATATAGAAAGTGTTTTTGGAGCCAATAATTGATGGAAAAAGCAATAAAATCCAGAAACTAAACGTTCTGTCTTCGCTCACGATAATGTGTTCAATAGTATATGAAAAGATTTCGGCCGACCGTTACGGATGCTTCCGTAGCGTATTGGTAGAGCTCTTGCATATTAAACCGATATTACCGGGTTCGAGTCCTGGTATTTCCCGAAGAGCGCCTTTTTTTCTTCATTTCTTTTACAAAGCTTTAAATGTTTTTACAGATCGACGTTGATGAACTAACATATAAAAAGTATTTTTGGAAGCAATAATCGATGAAAAAAAGCAAACAAATTCTGAAAATACGCGTTTTATCTTCGCCTTCGTTAGTGTCTTCCATAGTGTAATTGGTAGAGCTCTTGCCTATTTAACCAATGTTCCCCGGTTCGAGTTTCGGTAATTCCCGAGAAGCGCCTGTTTTTCTTTGTTTTTTTTTTTGAATTTTTTTTATTGCTCAATTTAACAACTTTGAGGGTTTACAAACCTTAAGAACGCTTTTTAATACTTCAGTAATGTTTTCTGTCTAATTTTTATCCGTTTTTCTACGTCATCATTGATGCGTGACAAGTTCAACTCATTTTCAGCAGAACCGGCTGAAAAAGAGTAGAACTTTTCAAAATCTTTATTTCGAGATTTTACAACGCTTTAAACATTTGCACACATCGACGTCGATGAACTAACATATAAAAAGTGGTTTTGGAAGCATTAATTGATGAAAAAGAAGAACAAAATCCAGAAACTAAATGTTGTCTCTTCTCCTTTGTTATTGTGTTTTATAGTATACCCAAAAATTTTGGCCGCTCGGCACGGATGCTTTTTTGCTTTGTGTTGTCTTTATTGGATCGTGTAAAAAAATGTATTAAAGGGCTGCTAGAAAAAAACTTAGCGCAATGTCTCTTGCTTCACATATATTTTTGATTGAGTTGAACTTAGTTTTTTATCAGATTATGTTGTCTGTCACTCTACCCTCCCCACAGGTATCTTTTTTTGTCACTACCGCTCCGACGGTTTTTTTTTGTTCGTACTCAGTGTTTTTCGACAAAGCAGCATTTCAAATCACAGGAAGCCCAACGGTCGAAAGAAAGACAAATTGGTGATTTTCGTCGCTTTTTTGGCTGGTGGGTTCCCCATTAGTAAGTTTACTACTGGTTTCCAGACTACAGAGATTTTTAACGGTTTCTCGGTCAGTCGAACATGTGCCACGGCTATTTTCGCCTTCGCTTGAAAATTCATCTCTCTTTGATTGTGAGGGGTTTGATAGTGAAAGGAAAAGATTTGGATGCGAAAATTATGCCAAATTATCCGAGTGTCAGCTCAAATGGCTGATTCAAGTTTCCATCCTTTACTTCTTATTATTCTGGGAAGGACAGCGTTACCAAAATCTCATAGATTTAGTTCAATTTGCTACCGTGGCTTAAGAATGACACGAACAACAATTTAAGAAGGTAAAAATTCATTTATTTTTCAGTTGATAGCGTTCAAAAATACAATTTCTTGTATACAATGTTTTCTTTATATAATTCGCTCTCGAGAGTTTATGAAATGACACACTGAGAGTATGGGCTTCCTGTGTTTTAAATCATGGCGACGATGGAAAACAAGAAATGTTTGAGAGTTTTATCAATCATCCAAACTGTTTTTGGCAGCTTGATGATTGTGCTTGTTATCATAGGAATAATTTCAGGTGAAGGGATATTGAGTTATATCCTTGATATTCTCATCGCTATACTGGTAAGTCTGATTTAGCTAACTGACGTTTCTAAAACAACTCGAAATCGCGATTTTCAGTTCAGTTGTCCTAGTAACGTCTTTTATGAGTTCAGTTTTATTTTATATATTTCTGCTGAATGGTTCTTTCTATAAAAACATAAAATTGCGATTTAAAAAGAGAGCGAAGGAAAAAAATTTATAACTGCTGAAATTAAATTACGTTAATCACTTAAATTATTTATATTCAATAGTAATTTACATTTTAAAAGAAGATATTAAACTCTTCTTTCAGTTCGATGCTCTGTTAACAGCCACAAAATGCGTTGAAAACAAAATAAAAAAGGCGAAATGGCTTTTTATGTTTAAAAAATGAAACAGACCTAACTGATGTATATAATTTTTAAAATTTAAACTATTGAATGCGTTGGCGAGTAGATACAAACTTAAAGTATAGTGTTGTCTGTTGATAAATGAATTATCATCGCCGTAAGCTTCGTTATTCCAACGGCGATGATAATTCATTTATCAACACTACTTCAAGACCTAACTGATGCTTTGATTTTTTGAAGTATTGCCGTAAATTTTAGTATTGTACCGAAATATGTCAAAATATATGTCTTGATCTAGGGCTATTAGAAAATATCAAAAATACGTGTTTTAGGTATAATCACTACTCCGACATGAGAAGGAGAAAGCTGCAATAATTTTTTGTTCTTTTTCTTTTAGATTTTAGTGGCTGGTGGATTGGGAATCAATGCAACCTCTCCGCTTCGTGTTGCAACTTCTGCTCGTAGTTTGGTAAAACATTTTAATCACTGTACATACAACAGTATCCATATGATATGAGTTCTCATGGCTCAGTGGTAGAGTGTTAAACTAGTGTATGGAAGGTCATGGGTTAGATGCCCATCTGGAGCTTAGATATTTTCCAAGTTCTCTGTTTTCGTATCAGTTTATATATGTTAACTATAAAGTAATATTATTTAATTAATTAATTATATGTTTTGAATACATGTTCACTTTTGTAGCTGTTAACTTTATAGCAACAGGAAGTTTTATTGTCAGGGGTCTAAATTCCCTTGCTGATTAAAAGCTAAATCCTTTTTCTGAGCCTAGTGCCCCATTAGACCTGTGATTATCTCTGGTTTCCGTAGTGTGAAGCAGATGAGAGTCATTGACTCCCCCTGAATGAGACACTAAAATCCATTGCAAGTTAGCAGTCATTGGTTACTGTTACGTTACATTGTGTATTTATTAACTAAGATAATTGTTTAAATATTTAATACTTGTTTTCAATTGGTATCTCACAGAGGAGTTGAGATAATAATAATAATAATAATAATAATAATAATAATAATAATAATAGATAATTTGAGAGGAGGTAAACTACCCCTCAAGTTTCCTCTCCTGACTCAGACCCTGTTATGTAATGTTCCTATTTCAGGCAACTGCATGTATGGTACTATCAATCATTGCAGCCTCTCTGAGTGTCATTGGGTTTGTTGTCACTCTGATAGGACTAATTGTTACTGGAGTTTATGCCCCTCATCCTGTGCTGTTGACAATACTCCTTGTTGTCCTTCTATTCATTGTGGCTGAGTTAGTTGTGGCAATCTGGTCAGCAGTTTGCTGTGCACGGATGGGAGCCTGTGGTTGTTGCCCCCAGCAACAGGTATGTTGTATGGTTTTCAAATACATATATTTTCTTCTGTTTTTATAATTATTTATTATTATAGGCTATAGAATGAAGCTGATTTGTTCTGTAAACACAACATCTTGATTTTTGCTCGTGTGACGAACTAGTTGCCATGGATAATTTGTAATTGCCCATGTGAAATTTCAAAGAAGGGCAAATACAGATAAATCATTGTCACATGAAGTAAAAGGCAAGTTGCTAAGTGAGACCCAGTTAACCATTGTAATGAATTTAATTTTGACATTTCTAGGCTGGTCAGGTGGTGTATTATATTCCAAACCAAGAAGGTGCAGCACCTGCTGTGGTTGTTCAGGGGACCCCTGGTAGCCTGTACCCTTCTGGCTCTCCAGGAATGGTATTCCAGCCCATACCAGTTCAGGTGTGCAAATTTCAGAAGTCACTAGCTAGAGTTCAACCTCAATCATCCAGACATTAATTGATTATCTGACAGACTTATCAATTTAATCTTTAAAAGTTAAATGTCTAGTTAGTAATAATCAGGTTTGACTGTAGCTCAAACTATGTTAGAGACTGCATAATTGTAGTTTTAAAGAACTTTTTATTGGAAGACGCAAGTGGAGAAGGAGAGCAAGAGTGTTGGTTTGGAGAAAACGGATGCCATGAATTGAGTGAGATGGAGAGTTGGAGTTGGAGAGATTGCTGCCAAAGTGGGGTAAATCCGGCCACCCCCGTTTATGGGGATTAACCCGGATCTAAATTGGATTGATTGATATTTTTATTGTTAACTTTTAAAAAGCCTCCAGTGGTTAAAAATCTTGTTTAACAACTTTGTTATCTGGGTTCTAGACCCTGGAACTTATATAATGCCATCTATTCCCCATGCTCCATCCTTACTGCGTTGTCTATCTACTCAAGACATTCAGCATGCGATAAAGATCAAAGCTAAACAGATATTTCTTAATGATCTACATCATTGATTCAAGTTTTTGATACTTGTTTTTAAAAATTTTTCTTTTCAAGTTTCTTTTGTCTCTTCCAGAGCTGAGATTATATTTATATACCACTTTGCAAAGTAGACAACCTCTATGTAAAATTATCTTTACTCATACTACTTTTTTTCTGATAACTAGGGTCAAGCTTCAGTGTATCCCCCACCCTATCCTGGCACAGAAACAAAAGTACAGCCTGAAACTAAAGTACCATTGTAAAAGCATTACTAACCCAGAGTAAGTACAATGGTTATTATAGTTTAATGCAGTTAGGGCAAATGCTAATTGTGTCGTCCAAATTTGTCATTAAATAAGAGAATCCATGGGTGCGTGAAAACCATTTTCCTCACTTGGTCAAACTGGTTTCATGCAAAATTTAGTTCTTGTGTATTTTCTAACTACTTGTATCTGTCTGGGAGGGCTTATTAGAGAGGGAAGGCTTATTAGAGAGGGAGGGTTTATTAGAGAAGGAGGGTTTATTAGAGAACGAGGGTTTATTAGAGAAGGAGGGTTTATTAGAGAGGGAGGGTTTATTAGAGAGGGAGGGTTTATTAGAGAGGGAGGGTTTATTAGAGAGGGAGGGTTTATTAGAGAGGGAGG
>JAOEHV020060151.1:0-16771 GCA_025447995.2 Isaurus tuberculatus
GGAGTCTACGACTCTCATCCGCTTAACACTACAGAAACCGGAGATAAGCGTCGGCTCCATGGGCCACTAGGCTCGTAGTCGTAATAGTTGGACCACTGAGAAAATACCTTTGGAGTCACATTTAGAGCAGGATATCTCAGCATACGTGCGAAGTTTGCGATTCGGCACATGGAAGCAAACTAACCGTTCATGGCAAGTGAGATGGTAAAATATATTAGTTGGACTTGACAGTTAAAGTCAGAAAGTCATCTTATCAAATGGAAACAGATCCAGGGAAACTCGAAGACAATATTTTAGAAACAAATAACACCAAAAATATATATTTTTAACCACTAAATAACGCCGTGTTTAAAGCTTTAGATTTATATCGGTATTCTAAAATAAATCTTTGATTTGATCATAAAAAAATTCAAGAAACTTAGGCCCAGGGCAAACATCGCTCTTAGCATGTGTCGAACGAAAATGCACCTTCATGCACATAATAAGTTCGATGTTTGTTCCCATTAAGATCGACTGAGTTTCGATCGACACAGCCGTTTTAATCGACAGGAGATGTCGAATAGAACTGCATAAGATCGACTGTGGGTCAAACGTCGAACTTATCATGCGTCGAACTAAATTCATAAATTATAATAAAGTGCGATAATGTATGTATTAGCATCGATTTGAGTTTTTTTGCCAAAAGGACAGCTTCTGACTGAATTCCGGTCGAACGAATTAAGACAATTAGTTCGACGTTTGACTCGAGAGTCGAACGTAATTAATTTTGGTCGACCAGAAGAGTAATTTCCTTCGACGCATGCAAAGATCGATGTTTGACCTGGGCCTTACTGTCAAATCTCTTTCATCGCCATCATTAATTTTCAGATAAAGTTGCAGTCGATTTAACTTTAGCAGGCGGAAGTGTTTGGGCGCATAGCGCCCATTTTGAGTGCCGAAGGTGCAAAAAACAAGGGAGGGTCCGGGGGCATAATCCCACCGCAAAATTCTGAAAATGTAAATACCCTTAAACGCAATCTGGTGCATTAATTTTGAGCGTCCACCAGGCTTCATATTACAATAAAAATGATATAACAAAGTTATCTAACGGCATGGATTCTTTTAGCTGCCGGTCAAGGAATCGTTCACAGGCGGCAAAGATCGCCAGTCGCCGGCCGAAAAGAAAAACCCTTCATCGCAATATCACACTTTGTTTCAGCTTCAAACAATGAAATAGATAAAAATGGTGTACACACCCCAACCGAATGGACCATACACTTGGGAGGTCCAGTGGTACCGGATGAATACATGATGAACAAGGGATGGTTGAAGGGAACTTGCTCAAATGTAAGCTCTTGAGACTCATCTGCTAGCTTCAAGAATTCAGATAACAATACACTAAGAAAAAAACACAAAATTGCTGATTAGTTACTCCTTCTAGTTTCCTTTCTATATCTGTTTTTGAAATAGGAAAAGCTGTTTCTACTTACAACCGATGTAAAACAAATACCTTGAAGTAAATATGCATCTTAGCAAAATTATAAAGTCTATCTATAGCAAAAAAAAGAAGAATAAAAAGAAAAGTAGAGTGCCTATGGTTTCTGCTTCATATGTTGACCCTAGTGCTACAGTGTCCGCAGTGTCTGGTGGTTGCCCCGAGGGGAAGTTTGTTTTTCCTTTCTAATTTCGCGTAGGAATTTAGCTTGACCACTTTATACAGCAAGGATATTAAAATTACTTTTGGCTGCTGTTCAGCTGACACGAGTCCTCGAGAGAAGAGCGCAGATTAGATTGGCCTGTGTCTTTAAAATACAACGGTAAAACAGCCCTCATGCAGGGCCCAGGGTTCAAAATCGGGTCACATATATGTATGAGGTAATAGTTTTGTCCATTTAACCATCCTTACTCCCAGAAAACCATAAACAGTTGTAAAAAACAAATTTGAACACTTTTGAAACACTTTGTTCAGTCAAAACCAACGCTCGTTTTTTTTTCTTTTTCAGTTAAAACTGCTGTTTATATATAGAAAAAAGGGAATAGCAGGGATCGTGCACCTCTAAAATTTGAAAAATCCAGGGTTTTCCAGGGTTTTTTTTTTTTTGCTTTTTTCCAGGACTTTTCAAGGGCTTTTTGACTAAGACAATCGATTACTGTTCCACTAGAATTAAATTACTTATTTATAAATCAAGAGAAAGTCGCTAATTTTGATTTTTATCAACAAAAATTAACTTACAAACTTGAGTATTTTTTATAAATGTAGTTTTTCGATAATTTCCAGGGATCAGATACAAATTTCCAGGGCTTTTCCAGGGATTTCCAGGGCCTCATAAAAATTCCAGGGTTTTCCAGGATTTCCAGGGCCCGTAGGAACCCTGGAATAAGTAGAAACTGACCTCATGGTCACTGAAGTAACCCTAAGCCTATGGGTTAATTACTGTTCTGCTCTACCAACCAGATCTAGGCCTGTTATTCATTACCTATTCGGAATGTTTGAAATGTCAACTGTCTCAGTTGGGCCAACAAACGGCAGCACTATGATGTGTTCCAGTTCAGGAAGACCTAAATAACAATGAGTGAAAACATTTTTATTCTGTTTATTACTGTTAGTTCTGCAGACTTTTACAAAAAATAAACACAAATCTTCAGTTGGTAACTAAACAAGAAAACATGGAACAAGACTAAACACTTCAAATACAATTAGGTCTGGAGTAGTGACCTCCAGGTGGAAATGTTTGATCGTGAACCGATGTTAATAGAGCAAGAAACTGCACATCTAGACCTTCTATGAAAGTTAAATATAAGCAAGAACTTGGAATCCTGAATACCTAAAAGCAGTGTCATCTACTAAAAGAGTAGCAATGCGTAAGATTCAAGAGCTACAAACAGAAACAATTACATAATGATACATTTAATATATAGCAATGGTAAAAATGGTGTTTTTTTATTTAAACTCACGAATTTTTCGTTAATTTTATTTCTTAGAAAAGAAAATCTATGGTGTTTTGAAAATAAACTGTTTGAACATGGTTAATGATGAAGCCACGGCTTTGATGTAAAAAGTCTATTCAAAAAGCATTTGAACAGTTCATGTTAGATTTTCTCTTTGAATGAACTGTAAATTTAATCTTTTCCGGTTTTAACACAAGTTAAATGCATAAAAACTAACCTTGAACAACTTGAGAGAGTTTTGTAAGATGATCATGAATCTTGCCGTTATATCTGACAGCATTGACAGAGAATATAACCCTTGGTTTAATCTGCTGGAATCTGTCTAAGACTGCCTAAGAAAAATTGATGCGAACCATGCATGAAATGTAAGAAAGTTAAGAAAAAAACCTAAAGAGGGTAAATGGATATCTTTCATCTTTTAGAATAAAGTTTTCAAAAGTTTTTGTTTTGTTATCTCACGAAATCTTTATGTGATGCCATAGTGACGCAATAATAAGCAAACTACATGTAGTCTTAACTTCTGTCGTTGAATGTGAGAGACAACAATGGGTATGTAAATGTTTCTATACGGAAATTATTTAAATATATTAATCAGTCTCTAATAATAATTGTTTTTGTATTTATATTTTTGAACTCCTTCTTCTTCTTCTTCTCCTTCTTCTTCTCCTGTTATGTTTGAACATAACTGTGTGAATGCTTGAATAAATGGATATAACTTGTTTGAAACCTTGGTGAATTGCAACTACTTACTCACATTCCGAAACATTTTTTGTTACAGAAGTTGTCTGATATCTCCTTAGGGCCCGTTAAAACGGATCAAACATTTTGGTCAAACATTGTCGGACTCAACATGTTTGACCCGTTTGAACAGCATAATCAAACATGTTGGACAGTGTTGGACGTTGTTGGACGATGTTGGATGAAATTTGACTTTGTTCAAACTTTTCATCCAACATCGTCCAACATTTTCGCTCGCGTGATCAAAAGCACGCCATCATTTTGTGTCCAGGTTCTGGAATCTGAACCACGGTTTCGAAATCCAACATTGTTGGATAGTGTTGGATTCGTTTGAACACTCAGCATCCAACACAATCCAACACTGATCAAACACCGTCCAACACCACCCAATAATTTTTGACAAACATGTTTGATCCGTTTAAACGGCCCTTTACGCCCAGCTTACAAATCACTCACTTGTTATGGTAATCAGTGGAAGTACTAGGTGAGCTAGATGTTAACGTTGAAGTACCTGGGAACGGACGAAATGTCAATACGACTTTCATGGTTATTCCAAGTGGTCAGATCTCCCTTCTTTACAGTTGCACATCCAACACTTAAGGATGCTGATGGTGGGTGTGAATGTCGACGTGGTCAAGTTAGAGAACAAACATGCTAGCAGTACAAATATTTGGACAACCCTCAAATTTCAATATTGTTAAAGTTGGAGATTAACCCTGAAGTGACTGTTGTACAACGTGTTAGAAGAATTCTTTTTAGTCCCAGACCGAAAGGAACCATCTCGCTGGGTAAATCCTCTAGTAACAGTGGAAAGAAGCCTTAATATAAGTCAAAGACGGAAAAGGCAAAGTTGGTGACATACATCTTTTGATCGACATACGGCTTGCCAATTAGGCTATCATGCCGATCATAGATGGCACAATCCAAGAAATGGCGGGAAGCCAGCACTTCGCCATTAAACCTCAACAATGCTTATCACCTGATGGAACTTTACCTAGAATTTCGGGAAATAACGTTTGTTGCACCTAACAGTTTATACCAGAGTACAAAGACTACTGTTTGGTGGACCACGGCCAGTGACAAGTTCCAGCAGTTTATCAGCTATGTGATCAAATGCTGTGACGGCACCTACAGTATAGTGGATGACATAGTCATTTTAGGTAGAAGCTCTAAAGAACATGATCTCCGTCTGACCGCATTTATTAAACGACTGGCTGAGTGCAGACTGACGGTCAACTAGAGAAAGTGCGTAGTAAAGCAAACCTCCATCCAGTACACTGGGTCATGCGCTTTCGAAGGATAGATTGTCGACGATAATCCTCCTACTAAAAATGCTAGGCAGGCTAGAAGTTTCTTAGGTCTACCACAGTTCTATGCAAAGTTTTTAATTCTGGAACAATCACCAGTCCGTTGTAGAATATGCCGAGAGAAGGAACTGAATGGAGTTGGGATGAAGCAGGCCTGAAGGCCTTTGGAGACATCATACCTGCCTTTGTCCGAGCCCCAGTGATGGCGTGTTTCTCAAGCAGCAAGCAGACGCGAGTTACTTCTGATGCTTCACTCTGCTCTTTCTCGATCAGTTAGCAATACACAACACTGATCGAGGCAGAGCGGACCACAGCCTCTTTGTAAACCATAACTTTATGTTATAAAAGTTTTAAAGCGTTTAAATAAAGGATATCATTCATTCATTCATTCATTCCCTCCCTCATTCATTTATTCATGAAACCATACAGCTCACACCTTCTCAACCTACAGAATTGCCTTCTTACGTTTTCTTTGAAAAGTCTGTAAAGTATTTTTAGAAACTTACCCTATGTGCTGCTTATGTTGTATATTATAAGTGAAAGAAAAACATGAATATTTTGTGTCAAAATTAAAGTTGCTAAGCCCATTACAAAGCAATACCAAATTTATAAATATCAGGAATGAACTTGACAGGGTATGAATTAACGTCTGAAAAGTGTATCGCAATTTTTTTGTTCTGGGAAATTCACCCCATATTTTATATGGGATATTTTTGAAGCAGCATTTCCATTCACAGTGAGCCTAGGCTACCTGTGTTGTACAGACATCTGTGGCAAATATACTCACTGAAGCACCAAAGTCAGGTGATGTTGAGCTCCATACAGCTCCCAGACTTGTTGTCGCTAACATAGCCTCCACTGCCAGGGCACAGTTGGGGAGATAACCTACAAGCAAGCCATGACAACTATTGATTAAAATGATCCTTGAGGTAATCTAAAACAAAAAAATTCAGGAAAATTTCTTTTATGAAAATGTTTTGTAAAACAGTATGAGTAGTAAGCTAGTGATGCTTAATAATTTTTTTTGCACCAAAGTGTTTTTTTGATAATAAGCTGAATTCGTGAGTTCAATTTTTATGCAAAGGGTAGATTTAATATTCAGAAAATTAAGAATTTTTTCATTTCTTAAAAATTTAAAGCTGGTAGAAATAATACACTTAAAGTGGGTATAGATTTAGGTATACCAAAGCCTTGCTGTTTGTCTTTTTATGGATAAAAAAAGTTGCAAACAGAAATGCCTTTTTATACCAACTTATAAACAGAAACAAACAACACAGACAACATAATTAAATTATAAAATTTGCTATTAACATACCTACAACCCTGTCCCCTTTTTGGATGCCTAACTTCTTGAGTGCAGTGGCAATTCTTGCAACATTTTCCCGTAGCTCACAAAATGTCACTGTTTTAACAGACTGTCCTTCACCTAAATTATGCATATTACATATTGTGTAATATGTATACAATATGTCAATCTGAAATTATCTTTGCAGGTATTAGATAAAAATTGGTCATTGGTTTCAATAGGATTGGAACTTGTAACAAAATTCTCAATAACGGTGCATGGCTCTTACACCTCTGGGTTATAAAGCAACAACTGTTGAAAGCAGGTCTATTTAAATGGGTCAACAAACAGGTAATCCTTTTTTGCAATTATTTTCATACAATATATAACCACTAAGATCATTTCATAACATCACAGTGTGTTTCTTAAGGCTTGAGAAGTGGGGTACACTAAGTGGGAAAGCAGGTACACCTGGAGTGGGTACAAGGTCATCAAGCGCCAAATGCTCAAGTATCTAGAGAGGTCTGGGGACATCCCCAGAATTATTTTGAACTTTCTAGTTGGGGAAAACCGGTACGGCCATCGGGGAACGTCGGTACAATTTACCGGTGTACCAGCCTTAAGAAACACACTGCATCATTTGAAACACATGTGTCAAGATCATTTGAATTGATATCATTCTGACACAGAATTGATCATCAGGAAGTTAAGTTAGTGTTATAGTTTTTAATATTGGATGTTGCTCCTCGAAACCTATTGTTTTTTTTTTAACATATAACAACAAATTTGGAAACAATAACCCTTTTAAAGACCTCTTTCCAGCATTCTTGGATCAGCATTTTGGCTGCTTTCAAGTTGCAACAAGCCAGATTTCTATATTTAACTATCCTTCAATTTATTTCTCGTATCCACTTATACACACTGCAATTTTAGGTCTAGTTCATATGTTGCCCCTAGCTTTACTTCTACAAAGAACCTGCCTAAAAGGGATTATATTTTGCACATATTAACCTCCTGTTTCATAAATATCAGTGATTTATGAAATTAATATCAAAAACAAAGGGCTCTTTATAGCCTACAAGGTGTTCATTTACTAGTTGAATGATTTTTCCAAAGAGACTATAAACTTACATAAATATATGATGTAAAAGTGGCAACGAAACCCAAAAGAAGCCAGACAAAGGCTTATTGATATGAGTCACCGTAACTTAACTTCATTAAAACTAACTTAGTTATAAATATCTGGAAGATATCCCTAATATTTTAATAGTTTATAGAACTTTGATATCCTGATAATGAAAAGTGGCTCATCCAATCTCTTTAGCCATATAAAAAAAAGCCAAATGATACTTTACCTGGCTGATGTTGAAAGTTTTTTGTGTGAATTAAGCTTTAGCTAGGTTAAATAATTGATACATGTAGATGTTCAAAATAATTCTACATAATTTATATGCATTGTGTGGAGTTTTATTCTGCCATCCTGATATTGAAGAGGTCAAGATCTCACCTGCAGTGTACAATGCAATTCTACCATCTTGATGTTGAAGAAGATTCTCAGCAAAATTCAAACGACTCCCAAAAAACCATTCAGGTATTTCATTTATACTTTGAGAAGTGTCAACCACCTAAAAAAGTCAAAAATGTATCTCTGACATTTTGAAAACTATTAAATGTTTAATGCCAGATATTGCATTTTTGGCATTCTGATTGGCTGACTCAAATTTTGTTATCTGCTCATATTTGTTATGACTTTTTATGGAACCAATGACAACCTGAAAAATTTGCTCAAGACTAATTTTCCCAGTAAACAAATTAAGCTGAAGTTAAAAATTTCAAAACTTAACACATTTTTCACTATAGGCCTTTGAAGGTGGGGGTCATGTGATAATAGCTACCTTAAACAGTGTGTTTCTTAAGGCTTGAGAAGTGGGGTACACTAAGTGGGAAAGCAGGTACACCTGGAGTGGATACGAGGTCATCAAGCACCAAATGCTCAAGTATCTAGAGAAGTCTGGGGACATCCCCAGAATTATTTTGAACTTTTGAGTTGAGCAAAACTGGTACAGCCGGCCGGGAATGTCGGTACAATTTACCAGAGAGTGTACCGCCTTAAGAAACACACTGTTAAATCAATCAGCTATGACAAAATGGTTTCCAGAAATTAAAGTAATTAGTAGAATAGATGACCCGCTCGTTATTTAAGCTAGTTACTCAAATTGATTATATATCTTAAACACTTTCCCCCATTGTGATGGTGTAGTAAGTCGGGATCAAATCGCACAAAATCTTCACGAAAACACAACCAAAAACTCCTGAATTCACGCTTCCTTTTTTTGTTATTTCCTAGAGGGTCCTCAATGTATTTTAATTTGTTCTTTCCCTGGCCCATGCAAAGCGCCTGTCACAATGGCAGGGATGAAGAAGACTAACTGCTGAAGCCAAGAACTCATTTGAACAATTATTTACATTTTGTTTTTATTTTGTTTTAACAGTACCAGTAGTTTTTCTGCTTTCTTTGTTAAAAGCATGCTACCTGTCACACATTGTGACAGTTCATAGTTTGCCTGTCATGCACTTCGGCTCTGTATATTTACCATGTGCAATTGACATGTTGAATTTACCAAATATACTTAGTACAAGTTTATTTCAGTATTTGTGTCTTTGTGTTTGACTTATTACAGCCTTGCTCACCTACCAGTACCATTTTAAAATACATTTCCTTAGAAAAAGTTTGACTAAATATATTTGCTGTCATTTTTGAAGTACTTATCATTGAGACTTGAAACTACGCCTGAAACCAAGATGCATTTGCCTATGGGAAAATTAGAGGGCTGATAATACAAACACAAGACCAAAGATCAAGTGTTTGTACCTGCTTGAGAATGCTTACCTGCTGTAAAATATAAGGTTGTTATTGAGAGTGTTTCTGAGTAATAAAATAATTGCACAATTTCTTAATTATTAACTATATAAAGCTTAATTTTAATTGTCAATGAGCAGAGTGCAGAGGCAGGCCTATTTAACTGCCTACCAAGAGGGGAGATGCATGCCATCCTGTTGACCCCCCCTGACTAATTGCCTGCATATTTTTTGTAGTATAATAAAAAAGACTGGAAAGTCATTCAAACCTTAATGTGAGGCTGTGAGTGGATCACCTTTGAGAAATTCCATAAACTCTCCCAAAAGTCAGCGTAACATTCAACACTCCAGCTTCTGAGATCTTTGTAGGTTTCTGAAAAAAACATCAGAAGAAGTGAATTAATTTTTGGGTAAAATAAAGTTATTAAGTTGCCTAATGACCAATTTTATTTATCTTTGAAATAAATGTTTCTCTCTTGCAAGTGTTGCTCTTCAAACAATGCCACACTTCAAGTAAAACAAAAAAATACATATTAAATTAAAAAATATAATTACCTGGAAAATATAAATAGATTATTTACACTGTTGTCTGAAGGTCTAACTCAACTTCACATACTTTATTTTTTATGGTCCATTCAATTTGTGTTCCTTTGCATTGCATGTTTTTGTCGCCTTTAATGTTCACACTCATTAACACAAATTGAGAAATAGGAAAAAATGGTTGATTCTTATTCATGATTCTTATGCACCTATCATGGGCATCATCTTGGGGAGGACCCCAGGCACAGCATTATGGGACTTAATGGTTAATTTGGATTATGGTTTCTCATAAATGTGGGGAAATCAGAAACTTTTTATTTGCTTTGCCGGGGAAAACGAGGGGGATTCGTAGGGGGTTGCAATGAGTTATAATAATTCTACATGCTGCTTGTAAATTAAAGATTAAAAAGTTAAACTTGAATTAATTAGAATGGAATTCCAAGACAACCCTCTCATTATAATTGCTAACTGAAACAAAAAATACAAATATGAAATAAAAAATTTGATGAAAGTGAAAACCTACCAGGAAATGCTAAAGTAAGGCTAATTAACTACAATTACTTCGCAATAGCTATAACGGAAGCATGGTTGGTGCAGTTGGTAAGATCTATGCCAGTTCCAACAACAAGCCAGGTTCAATTCCTCAGCTCTGCCAAAATTTGAACATTTGTGTGACCTTCTTTTCTGCCAAAACTTACTCAGCTTTCCATTCTTACGAGGTCGGTAAATGAGTACCAGCTTTGGCTGGGAGCTAACCTGCAATGGATTAGTGTCCCATCCAGGGGGAGTCGATGATTCTTATCTGCTTAACACTACGGAAACCGGAGATAAGCGCCAGCCCCATGGCCACTAGGCTTGTACAAGGATTTAGCTAGCACTTCACACTACTGGAAATTTACAATACAAAATCATGACATGTAGTAAGTCTGGTGCTGCTTATAAATTATTTCTTTGCTTTTCTAAGTTTTCGCTTGCATGATGATTGTTAATTTCAAGCACTGACATCTGTTTGGCCAGTTGTTCTTTATAAATAAAAGCTGCTGAAATTAATATGGACATTCTGAGTATCTTGTGAATATAAATAGACTAAAAGTAATTACCGGTAAGTAAAAATAGAAGTATTTCTCCAACATAATCCAACTTAGTGTTAACATCAAGTGTAGGTTCATTCCCTATAGGAGTACTTAGCACTTTGGTCAATCCCCATATACTGTAGGAGGGGCCATGTAACAGGGTTCTTCGCAAAGTCCCCACCCTTACCGGGGACCGGATGGCCGATGATAAATGCATTACGATAAGTTGCAACCGAGCGTGCAGATCAGAATCCAAAATGGTGTCTCGGGCGTATAGTTGCCAACCTTTCCAGTCTCGTTTTTATTCTCATTATTTTTCCGTTTTTCTAACATTCTTCAAATACAATTTCTTATGTATTAAAAACTAATTTCAAATAAATAATATTCAAACGAACCAAAACAATGCAAACTAATTTTAAGAGTTACAAATACTTTGCACTTACTCAAATTTAAACCGTAGGCCGAGTTTACCATTTCTCGAAATTCATCCATCTTGGTTACTCGATCAAATTTGGGCTTCCATAGTAGTTTTGTTCCTTCTTCCTTGACAGAAGCCATAATTTGTATTTTTGACTTACTACCGTTTTATACCGATCCTCGGGTTTGAAATTTTCAGACAGACCTCTGCTGTGAGTTGTATTTGTACGCCGGAGCGCGAAAGTTTGTAAAAACGATATAACTTATAAACTATATATTCATATTATGTTAGGGATCAGAGCGGTTACGCTCTTTTGACATGGTAACCAGATCTGAGATTACAAAACTTTAAAATTTTCAAGGGGTTGCTTCACAGTCTAGCAGTGGACAGCTAGTTGAGTGTGTCTGAGAGAAGACGCCACGTCACATGGGGTGATCTAATTTAATAACTACAGAACCCACTCGAGTGAAAAATTAACTTTCGAATTTATTTCCATTTCAAAGGCAATTTGACGAAACTCTAAACAATGATGCCAGAAGCGAATATAAACAAGTATTTTGCGGTAATAATAAAATAAAACTAACAATTTAATAAGTCAAGATTTTGTGGAAAATTTTGAAATCCGTACTAATCAGCTTGTACTTTGTATTAGACTTTTTCATCGCACTCTTGAATTTTAAATATGGCTGCGGAGTTTACGAGCTTAGAGAGCTGTTTGGAAAAACATATTCCACCAGAAGAGCTGACGGAAGTAAAAAGAATTCTCTACGGGAAACCAGTTAGGTATATGTTTTAAGTTCTTGGCGTGACAAGTGCTTTGCATATAAGCAAGATTCCAAAGTTCTCTGATTTTGTGTGGACTTGTGGACGTTTTTGAGAACATAATAGCTATTTTGCCCAGGCCAGTGTACTGTAGCACATCGAACCTAGATATCAGTTTCTCAGTCTATGACTTTGACTTTTGAGCTTTCATTTTTACTCAGTAATGGTAGAAGATAAAAATTTTTAAAGCAAATATAGTCCAGGTTTATGTAGTTGTAACGATCTCAACTAAAAGGGCGTTCAACAAGCTGTAACGTCCATGTCTATGGAGGGCCCCCGTACTGGTCAAAATTGAAGTATTTTAAATTATGCTAGATCAAATTTCGTGGCAATATTTCCGAACTATTATGCATACTTTCTATTCAAAAGAGAAACAATACACCTGTCGTAGTGATTAATGTGCCTCCGTACATGTGAAGAGCGCATTAAAAATTGACTTTAAGACTGAGAGTTACGCATGAAAATTATTCCCAAGATAAGATTAGTCCACAGAGGTAAAAATACTCCATTTCTTTCTGGCAGTCAATCTGGAAATCTATAAGTCATGTGACTGTGCCAGGTTCCAGTTTCCCGTAAGTACTTGAAGAATGCCATTAAATTATGAGAAACTGTCATTTATAGTTTGAAGAATGAGCTTCAGTTTATACATACTGTTAGCTAATGTTTCCACACCCCTGCTGTTCATGTTCAACCACAGGGATTGAATTGAAGTTTTAAATTTGGTAATGCAAGTTTAGTTACCATGACAACTTTCAGCCTTTTGTTTTTTTAGCAAGCTGAGTCTTCCTGAAGATGCATTAGAGCGAGCCAAGGAGAAGAACTTTGAAGTTGCTGGATACCAGTTTTTTGCTGCACCAGAACATTTCCGCAAACCAAGGATCGTAAGGGTTGGAGCTGTGCAGAATAAAATAGTCCAGCCAACAACTTTGCCAATTCCTGAACAGGTATCACCTTGGTGCATTGGGGGTGGGAGAGGGGCAGGAGAGGGGCAGGAGAGGGGCTCTAGATTGAAATATGGGATTGTATTCTGATTACTAGAGAAATAATCATAATTCAGTTAAATCTTTTTTTATGTCAATGTGAGCATACATGTGTTTTGTATTTCAGATTGAAGCCCTTCATTCCAGAATTAGAGAAATCACAGAGGTTGCTGCATTATGTGGGGTGAATGTACTTTGTTACCAAGAAACATGGCGTAAGCACTTTTACTTTAATGTTTGCCAAAAAAATCCTTTTCCGAGCCTAGTGACCCATCGGGCCAGCGCTTATCTCCGGTTTCTGTAGTGGTAAGTGGATGAGAGTCCTTGACTCCCCCTGGACGGGACACTAATCAGTCACAGGTTAGCTCCCAGCTGAAGCTGGTACTCAATTACCTACCTCGTAAGGATGGAAAGCTGTGTAAGACTAAGTAATGTTTGACTGCATGTTTGCGTAATAAATCTTTTTTCTGAGACAGTACTTACCCTCATTTCATTTAGTATCATTTTTAAGCTGGTTAAACTAGCTCAGACTAAGTAAAATGGATTTGGAGAAGTTGTACATTTATGCTAGTATTAAAACAAAAAATCTTACAAAAGTTAAAGTGAGTGAACAACTACCCATCGTCACGACAAAAAGCCTCTCTCTTAAAACCAGAGGCTCCATCTATAACTCATGTATCAGAGGTGCCATGTTGTATACCAGTGAGTGCCGGGCCCTGAAAAAGTCAGACCAGGACCGTCTTAACAGAAACAAGCACTCCATGGTCAGATGGATGTTAGGCCTGAAAAGTGATGACCAAACATCAACCACCACTCTGATCCAGCAGCTTAGCATCCCTGACCTTGGACTAGCCATCACCTGTAGACACCTGAGATGGTTCGGCCACATAAAGCGGGAAAATGCATGGACTGCCAGGGTGTCAACCCTAGACACTGAAGGCCAAACTCCAAGAGGTTGGCTGAGAAAGACCTGGGTGGAAGTCATCCTCAGCAACCTCCAGGAGTTCAACCTCGACACAGCAGCAGCCCTGGATAGAAGGAAATTGAAGGTGATCGTGAAAGATACTGCTGCCATGCAATGTCATACCCGTTACTAGGTGGATTCACTGATGTAAAACTGGGTAGAGAGCAAGAGAGAAGTATTATGCTTTTCCTGTTCTTGTAGATTATCTCCTGTGTGAACCTAAACCTGTTATTAGTTATTTAAACCATGCTGACAAGTAACATTAGGTTTAAACACCACTTTCCAAAGCTGCTAAGTGAAACACAGTCTATTATTTAGAATTTGTAAATTGATGACTCGTTTCACTTTTAACTCTGTTTAGCTTAGTTTTGGAAATAGTCGCCTATTGTTTTTGTGTGTTTAAACTGTATGTATTAATTACCTGAGCCCTGGATTTCAAGTTGTAGTGTAATTATTTTTTGATTGGACAATCTTATAAAAATAAACTTAAGTGTACCTTTGCAGCAGCTTGTGATATTTTCTCTGTTTACTGTAAAAAAGTTTAATTGCAGCACTGTCTTATTTTTTAACTTCATGTTTTGTCACAATTTTCACTGAATTTTAATAATTGATGATTTATTACTGCAACTTGCAGACATGCCTTTTGCTTTTTGCACTCGCGAGAAGCATCCTTGGACAGAGTTTGCACAGTCTGCTGAGGATGGTCCAACAGTCAAGTTGTGCCAGGAGGTTATTATTAATATTTATTTTTAATATTAAATTATATTAATTTTATAATTATTATTGTTTTTATGGCATCACTTTTATAATTAAAACTTTCTGTTTTTAGTTGGCTTTAATCCCAGTTGCAAAAAATGGCTGAGTTGCTGGGTTTTTTAAAAATTTCTGTGGGACTTGAGAGCAATATATTGCATTGATTACACAGTTTACAATTATATAATTCTAAGGTTGAATTCTTCCTAGAACAAATGACATGTTCTTATGGTCAAGTAATTTTGTTGGTTCTTTTTTTAAGTCCACCAATAGAAGAAACAGTTACAGTCAAATGGGATGTTCTTTTGATGACAACATTGCAAACTTCTGCTGCAACATTGGTAATTTGATTGGCAGTTTCAGCAGAGCAAGTTGCAACTTGAATGATCAATTTCCTCAATTCATTTCGTGGCTACAACTGTGATTTATCATGAAAATGTTTCAAGTGCTGCTGTAATATTTTTATGATAGATTTGCAAGTTTTTATGTTGAGGAGCCACTTGGCAACTACAGCAAGCTTCTCGATCGTGTGAAAAAAGCTATTCCACTTCTTCAAAGCTTAAACGATGAACAAACATTAGTATCATACAAAGACTGATGTGTAATTGGAAACATTTAATTTAAAAATATTTTACACCAGATGACCACGAGGCAATTATACATTCCCTTTTCTCAAGCGAAGAAGTACAATAAGAGATGTATGTGAGCCATGGAAGCTACAAAATTTGCAACTTACACATCAAATAAAATTTGAAAATCATGTGCGCGGGTTCCAACTTGCTCCACTTAAACTGCCAATCAAAATACCGATGTTGCAGCGGATATTTGCAATGTTGTCATCAAAAAAAGATCCGATTTGACTGTAATGAGACTAGACCAACAGCTTACCATTCCTGTTCAAAGATGGTGTGGATGCAAGGAAGAATGTAAAATTTTTCAACTCTCATCAAAAGGGCATTTGCTTTAGCAGTCAGAGATCTTACCAAGCAAATTAACACACAAATTAAAGTATTTTCAAATGACTTTCATCCTTTTCAAATTGTAGTTTTTAATTTGAGTGCCTGGATAGAGAATGTGTTGAGACTTGATTGTCTTTAATACACTTTTCTGGAAGTGTTTTCAGTCACATTAGTAAAACTTGCATTTATTTAATGTACTTCACAGTACTGTAGAATGTTGACCAATGTTAGCAATAATTGCTTCAGTTAAATATTTTAATTATAATATGTAATGTAATCATTGCAATGTTAATTAGAAACACACTAATTAGTTATGCCAACATATTCTAAAATTTTGTGTTCTGTATCTTGCCAACAAATCTTTTCACAGCTGGCCAAAATGCACAATATGGTGATTGTAAGCCCAATTCTTGAACGAGATTCAGTTCATGGTGATAAACTGGCAAACACAGCAGGTACATTAATTACAGAGAGATTGAAATCTAAAATGTTTTTAACTATTTAACACTTAGATCTCAAGTATGACTGTACCATTAGTCAATACCAAATTTGAATGAATGCTGAATTGTGTAATATTTACTTGAAGTCCTTAACTTAAAAGGTTTAAGCAGACAAATTGCATTATTAAAGTTAAGTACCATATTTTCTCTATTAACCTCCCTAGGGGGCTTATTGTTTTACAAGCATTTTAGAGGGGGAAGGCTTATTAGAGAGGAAGGGGGCTTAATAAGTTCAACAGAATAGCATTGGCATGACTCTCAATTTCTTTCATTCACCCATCTTCCACACACATGAGAAGAATTACAATTTTCAGTTTTTATGATAGGGGGGGGGGCTTAATATATTTCTAGCTTCAAAAGGATAGGTTTATTGGAGAGGGGGGCTTAATAGAGAAATTATGGTAATAGTTAACATTTATTGAAAATCTTTAGAGAAAGGAACACTTTTTTCACTACTAAGGAACTGTTAAATATAGACTCTTATTAAAGTTTACAAAAGCCAATCAGATTGCAAAATCTTCAGTAGCATTACAAGTTATGGTGAATGCTTTTTGTTCTTTTCGTGTTATAGCTAGCTAAATCCTTTACGAGCCTAGTGGCCCATGGAGCCGGCGCTTATCTCCGGTTTCTGTAGTGTTAAGTGGA
>JAOEHV020060250.1:0-16764 GCA_025447995.2 Isaurus tuberculatus
AAAGTCATTCATGGTTAAATCATTTTCTTCTGCATGCTCCTGATACCCAAATATTAGACTGGTTTAGGGAGGGGGGGTCACTCAAAAGTTTAAGAGAAAATTGGGGGGGGGTCATCCAGTATTTTTCAGAGATTATTGAAAAACCACCGCCCCCCCCCTACCCATAAAAAATGAACGGTCCCTTAGTATGGCTGTAATCACACAAAAAGGCATTAATTAAGTCAAGAACTACTCATGTATCTATTTTGGAAAGAAACGTGCATTTTTCGCTGCTAAAGGATAATCAAAATAGACTCTTAATAGAGTAGTCAGTCAGAATGGAGGGTTTGCTATAGTCCCCAAGATGAGAGAGATCCTAATGAACGGCAAATACGTAAAGCTAGACAAATGGAAAATCATACAGAAGCTTGTCAGTTTTTTAATACAGCGGATTTCACTTGAGCGTTTAATGACGTAATTGGAACCCTTCGTTGAAACAATTGAAAACCTTTGTAAATACGGAACATCTTTAATCATTCACTTAAAAAAGTCGCTGTACTTTCCCAGATGAAGTTCGTCTTCATCAATATACAAAGGTGTAATTCTTACTGCCGAGTAATACGTATACTGAACTATAAAATCTCAATCGGCGACATTCTCCATGAACAAACAGAACTGAAATTCCTTCATAGTGTTTACACGCCCTTTTTTGTTGTCCTTCCCGCTTTTTTCTGCTTAGCAACACGTGATCTTTTCTCTAGCAACGTACTCGTTCAATTGTTTCAACGAACGGTTCCAATTACGTCATTAAACGCTTAAGTGAAATCCGCTGTAAATGAAAAACATCGTGTAAAATGGTTTATTTGGAAGAAACCCCAGCCCCCGCTGGGCTGCATGCCTAGCGTCTTCTTTACCCACTGTGCTTACCACGAGGTTTCTTTTCCAATTTCCTACCTTTATACCCATAATGCACCTGTGTTTCCGCATACCGTTATCGAATCAAAACTTCACCCGAACTTTACCATAAAAATTTTCTTCTATTTTCGCAGGCTGAAAGTCAAAGTTCTGAAATGAGGAAAACCCTTTGTTTAACGGGTCAAATTCAAATATTCTGTAAATATAACAGTCAACCAAATCTCACGAAAAAGCGCTTTCCATAGTACTTAAAACCTTTTCAGACAGCTTGCCATATCGAGCAAACACGAAGACAAATTTTCAGAGCAAGCAGCATAGTCCAGATCAACATACGCTCGCAGAGCTTTTTCACCGGCTGAGTTCATAGGAACGTTTCGACTTCCAAATGCGTTCATCCGTTAAAAACTTATTAACTGCTCAGGTTCCGCTAATTCGGAACGCTAGTTTGATTCTTGGCAACGCAACCACATAATATACCGATCCGCCTACAACTCGTGACGAGACCTTTTAGGAAAAATCCATTAAACCTCTAATCAGTTTCGTTTATGTAAAAATTCCTTAAAATTAAAGCAGCTTAAGGAAAAGAAAGAAAGTATTAAGACCACGCTGCAGTGTTGATTCGCTTTTGTGGTAAGATTTTAAACCGATAAGAAATTAAAGTTTCAACAAGTTATTAACACAACACGAATCAGACTCATTTAACGGAGGTGACAAATGGGTGTTAAAAGCAAGTTGAATTTGTGAGTTGACGTGTAACAAATGTCTACAGCTTCACACTACAAATGTACACACTTAAATACGTGATAAAAAACAACCGCACACAGAGCTACATAAACATCACGAAAGCAAACGGCAACAAATTTGTTTGACTGTTTTTTTTTGTGTTAAGACTTTCTACTTTTCTATTGTCGTCCAATAGCTGCCAAAGGAAAAATCTGTTTTCTTTTTCCTCACTTGGTTTGTTCATATTGTATACAAACCTTGTTTTGTTCGCCACATCAAATAACGAGAGTCAATAAGAGCCCGGTGCGATCATTGTTAAAGTAACTTTATTTTTAAAAGAAAGAAAGCAAGATTACTGGTGCTGCTTTCCTAGTTCTTTTCCTTGTCTTGTACCGTTTTTAAAAGTCGTGAATGGGCCACCAGTTCATAGTCAGGTACAGACCGTTTTTCTCAACTTGTTTACAGTCCAATAGTCCTGAACAATTATTTGTTTCTTCATGCTTATTATAAATGATTTAAAACTCTAGTGTTCGTAAAGCGCTAGGTAAGTGATCAATTGCTTTGATAGACACGTCTACCGCTCCAGACAAAGAATGTTTAGGTAAAAAGTGACAATAAAAGCTGCTGTCATTTCTAATTCATTCCAAACCAAAACGTTTTTTTTTAAAAATAAACAAATATTATTTTTGAAATAATCGTTTTACTTTATCTAGAAATGACGCTGTGTGAAAACGAAAGTTAAAGTTTAGATTACGTGAAGTGGTAAATCTATTTCCTGAAAGACCGCGAGTGATTGATGGGTTTGGATGTCTGGAAGCCAATGAAATGCTCTGTCGGTTGAGAGGCGTGGCGGCTAACAACAAAAGATAAACTTGACAGCAACAACTATAACGCTCACGTGACGTCGAGGTTTATTTTCGAGTAGGGACGGTTAGAAGCACTAGCCAATCAGAAGCGACGCCTGAGCACAATTGAAACACAGCTTAGGTGCCATTTGCAAATGGCGCCAAATTACCACGCAGCGCGGACCAATCCGAGCTAAATATCCACGTGTCGGTATTCGTGCATAAGAGTTTAAGATTTAGACAGTAGTTGTAGAAAATGGAGGCCGAAAGCCAGCCCTCCACAGCCTCCAAAAGCGAACCCCAAAACGATCCGGGGTGAGTAATTGAGACAACTAGCCGGACGGAATTGCACTCGAGCATGATGTTGCCAAACAGCCAAGGCTGATATTCGGATGAACAATTTCAAATATTTTTAGCTCATACATTTACTGTAACGCTAAGACTAATTTATATACGTTTTCTTCGAACAGGAAAATGTTTGTTGGAGGTCTTAGCTGGCAAACAACTGCAGGTTTGATAAGAAGTTTTGATACAGTTTTGAATATAATAACTTTAGATCAAAGCGGTGTACTATTTCGCTATCAAGGGAAATGGCCCGTAAAGTCTTTTCCTGATGCTGGTTTTTGGTGAATTAGTATCCTTTGTCTTTCTGTTTTTGTAATAATACTTGAGTTTTCTAACGTCTGGTTTCCTTGAATTTTATTTCAGATGGTTTACGTGAATATTTCAGTAAAATTGGAGAGTTAAAAGAGTGTGTTGTGATGAAGGACCCAATCTCGAAACGATCGAGGTAAGTAAACGATATGCCTTCGAGCTCTAGACATGGTCAGCTTTGTATTGTAAATAGCATGTCTGAAAAATATGCAATGTGCGCGATAATAATGAAAACTGCTTTGGTTATGTTTCCTTTCAGAGGTTTTGGGTTTGTGACGTTTGCTGACCCTGCGTTAGTAGACAAAGTTGTTGGCTCGAGTCACGAGTTGGATAACAAAAAGGTAGGTTTAGTATTTCGTGAACCGCTTACTCGGGTCACAATAAAAATTTTAGCAAAGTAATTTAGAGATCTGGAAGCCGTCTGCGGCTTCTGTCTCTTGATAATCTAAATTAGTAGGCAAGTTATCTCGTCCTGTCTAGGTTAGCTCACACAAAATAAAAGTACAGATCATCGATCTTCACTGGCTTTTCATAACAGTTTTCTGGAGATTGAAAATAATTTCTGTTTCAATAGATAATTTATTTTAAATTCACGCCATCTATTTTTATTTTGCAAATTACCAGCTTCATGTCGTTTGCTTTTAAACGGAAGAATTGATCGAAGCGAGCTGTGCAAATAACTGATTGTGTTTTTTTATTTCTCAATTCTTGTCGCAGGTTGACCCCAAGCCTGCAATACCCAAAAAGCCAGCACCAAAGGTAAGCTCGAACGAAAATTTTGTTCCTGGGAAAATAACTTAAGCCATGATCAAGGGGTCATCACGAAACAAATTTCCTTCGCGAATTTTACTTCTTGAAATCGACCAGGTTTAACACGGCAATGTAATGGATTCCCGTTGAAGTGAAATCTACACCAAAGTCAAAGGCTGTCGCTTAGTGTTCATTTCATTTCAATTTCAGCTCACTGCAAAGTGACTGCTGCTAATTTAAGCAACTCAGCCGCTTTCGAGACAATTTGAATATTCACTTTCTTCCGTTGATGTGAAGCCGCGACAATGACCGGCTTGACAACGGAAGGCACGAATTGAGCAAAGACTTAATTTGACATAGAAAAAACAAAGCTTGTACTTCTTTCATACTGGTAAATAAATTTTGTGCTTGTGAAAACGAAAGCATCAGTTTTAATCTGCGAAAAAACTGCTCGAAGTCGCCACTATTGTTGGCTCGTAACGCCCACCACAAAGTAAACAAATTCAGGCATCCGAGCGTAGAATGACTTTAGAGCAAAATTTTAGTTCGCCGCCCGGGGAGACACTAAAACTGGTATTTTTAAAAACAATCTTTGTATAGGAAAAGTTAGATCTGCTCCCTCTTTGTTCTTTTTAATATTAACAGTTAAATTCTGTACATCATCAGTAGTTTGTTTTGAAAGTTATTTAATCATTATGAGTTCTCGTGGTTTGTCAGAACAAAAGAACTGGTGCAAAGGTTTAACTTTTGGGCCACGTCTCTGGTCTAAAATATTCACTATATCAAATCTAAAAGTATAAATTCCTTTACTTTTCGTAATATATGTCATTTTAAATCAAAAACACATCGTTAAAGAAGTTCGCGTGTTATGCGTTTTGCTGGCATCGAATTGCAAGTGAAGAATCTTATAATAGCGTGGTTAGTGCTAGCCTTGTTAGAAGTACTAGTTAAACAAAACAGTACATGATTTGTTGTCATTTCGGGTTCCCTGATAAAAAAAAAGTTTTAAACTTTAATTGTTCAGGGTACACACGTAAAAATACTTTTTAAAACAATTCTGATTTTATGAACAGTCTTTGGTACAAAGTACACAATAGGTTGGCTTCTATTTCCTCAATGCAAGCAGCGGTCAGTCTCATCCGTGTTTTTTATTACTAATGTGATTTCTGATGAACTTTTCCAAAGTATTTTATTGTGTCGGTGTTGAATTAATTCCGAATTCGACAAAATTCAAGTTTTGACTTGTATTTCAATAGACAGGCCGATTCGGTGAAAAAAAATATTTATTACTCAAGTCAAACGATTTGGCTTTTGGTTTTGCATAGTTGATGAGTTGTAATTATGAAAATCACATCAATATTCGATATCAAACTTTGCTGTCTTCGATTTTCTTTCCTCTCTCTGCTTCACAGCACGTTTTTGACTTTTTATTCTTTGATCTACAATGGCAAAGGTTAAGCTACCGTAAAAAGAAATTCAAATCTGATCACGACTCTAGAGGTGCAAAGATTGCGTAAGATTTTCACTACTGATTAAAAACCGTCTGGAGCTGTCACACAATTGACAGGGTTGCAAATAGATTTGAAATAGCTATTTCCTGTATTGTTATGAATACTTCCTGCGATGAGTTTGCATATAAATGAAATTACTCTGCAAACACATGTTTGATGCAAGACATTAACAGAGTCAAACGGTGCGACATCGGGCATAAACACCGCCGACTTCTAGTAGGCAAGGATTAAGATATGAAGTTGCAAGCTCGATCCTGCATCTTTGCCATTCACCAGTCAAGTGTCATTTGTGAATCGTTGTTTATATCACTCAGCAGTTATATTAAGTCCTTTCAGCATTTAGGGAAAATTCTTCTATGATAAATATTTATCAGAAGTAATTGACAAATAAATATTGCGAAATGCACAATGACTTGTGTTTACACATAGACAAAACTGCCAGGCAAACCTTGAGTAGCATATTCGCCTTTCACATGCCTCAATTCACAATTTTAGTGAAAACTTTTCTTTGGTAAACGTATTTATCAGATGTTATCAACAAATAAATATTGCGAGTTGCACAATAACTAGTGTTGTGACAGAGACAAAACTACCAGGCAAATCTTGAATAGCATAAAAACACCAAGACTGAATAAGTTGCAAAATTTTAAAATTATATATGAAATAAAACAGAGATTTGGCTAATTTTGTGAGCAAAAAGTTTTTCCTTTCTTCCAAAAACTGCACCAGTATTTGCCGAATTCAAAGTTAATAACGTTTTTCAAGAAATTATATGCGTCACATTAGGGTTAACCAACTACACTCTGGTTTCAAAAATAATTGAATACCGTCAAAGTTGTTTGCTTCAATCCGTCCTGTAAAATGTAAGGAAAAATTGATTGAATATGATTAAGTGTTGATCAAGTAGTTTTTAATTTTCAACATCACTCAAGAGTTGCGATAGAAAAATAAAGTTATCACATTTTGTTCTCACTAGTATTCTAAGAATATGCAAAATAATATTTTCAGTGTAAAAATATTCAGTATGGACTGTAAAAAACAATATTCTCATGCAAAAAACGAGTGTTACAAAAAAAGGTTTCATTCTGAATTTTCTCTTCCAGTAAAATTAAAAGGAAGATTTTCACAACTAAAATTCAAAGTATTGGGTGTTTATTTTTTCAGCAGAACAACTTTCATAATTTGTTACATTTTCGAAAGAGGAAGTTGAAGTCCCTTTCTTCCGTACCGACGCTATTTTCCTAAATTTTTACCATTTGTTATAAACAAAATTCTGAATCATACTTGCAAAATTTACGTTTGGCTGTCACCACGCAAGACAATTTTGCACTGACAAACATTTGCCAAAAATCGTAACTTTCATTTCTGCTCTGTACGAAATAAAAGCTCTTTATTCTTTGGCTGCCTCGAGTATATTCTTAGCATGACCTTAAACTCTGGCCATTTTTCAGTCTTATGTTTTCATAAAGAAGGTTCTTGTAAATAGTGTGTATTTACTAACTGGAAAAGGCCATTAGTTCGAGCTTCGGCAGACATTTCTGGAAAGTTAGCTTGGTTTTGCTTGTCGTAATGCTTAGTTTAAAACCAGCACCCATATCAAAGCACGAAGTGTGAGAATTCTTGCAGCAATAAAATTATTTAAAAAATCACTTTTGTGGTCAACAACCACCGTTTGGGATTATAAGTTGAAAGTAAGCAAACAAGGTGAAAGGCACTGAAGCATTACGGTGGCAATTCTTTTTTTTTTTTAAATCTAAAAACTTTATTTTGTTTCATGCGTCCTGAAAAAACCTAAACCTAATGCTGGTCATCACTTGGGTAGAATACTTCAGAAACTGGGAGGGGAGGGGGTTGCTGAAACCTCGAACTCAGAACTGGTATTAAGGGATCAACAGAGAACAATTTCATTTTTATTAATAGGTAGAGTATATAACCAACATGTATAGAAAATAATAATTTGCAGCAGTTGCATTTGCTAATAGCTAAATCCTTTAACAAGCCTAATGGCCCATGGGGCCGACCTTCGTCTCTAGTATCTGTAGTGTTAAGTGGATGAGAGTCATTGACTCCCCCTGGATGGGACACTAATCCATCGCAGGTTAGCTCCAGCTGTAACTGGTACTCATTTACCGATCTCATAAGGTTGGAAAGCTGAGTAAGCTTTGGCAGAAAAGAAGGTCACACATACTGTATGTTCAATTTTCGGTAGAGCCGAGGAATCGAACCTGGGACCTTGTGGTTGGAAGGCAGAGATCTTACCAACTACACCAACCATGCCACCATAGTTGCATTTGCACACCCCCATCCCTACCTCAATATTATTAATACTATTATCCCTGTCACATTCTAGGACTATGTTCATAATAGAGTATCATTAACCACAAACAAAGCTCTCTTTTTTAGAAATACCCATTTATATGTTTATATTTGAGAGCGCAAATAAAAAAAAACTGTTCTAGTAAAAAAATTGGCAACCTTCCACAACTTGGAAATGTTTGACTATAAATACTAAATTGATTAATATACATATGTATTGAATAAACAACAGATTGATTAATAACTTTAATAAACAATAGACTGATTAATATCTTAAATAAACAGAAACATTATATGGGTCAAAAGTTTTTTCCTTGTTTTCAATGCCTCATCCAAAAGAAGGAAAAAACAGATAATCTTAAGTCTTTCATTGCATTGCTCCTTTTTATTGTTTTCCTCCCTCTGAGATTGTTCTAAAGGCATAAAATTTCCAAATCAATGCCCCTTAAAATGCTTGAAGAAACCTTTTAAAAGTATAAAATTTTGAAATTTCTCTCAAGGGGTCATGTGCCCTCATCCCTGCAATTTTTTCAATTGACAGAAAGTCATCAAAGACTCCCCCATCCCACCCCCAATCCTTTCTTCAAGTCCTAAGACCTCCCTTGCTAAAAAACATTGTTTAAAGGGTACAGACTTGCTAATAATAGAAAATAAAGTTTAAGCAGAACATTTTATAACTATTAAAAACCACTCTAAAAAAATTACTGCCTCATCTTCAATTACTAAAATACCAATCAAACTACATTTCATCTACATACCACCACATCCTCTTGAACATACAAGAGAGAGAGTGAGTCTTTGGGAAGAGGGTGATTTTATAGATGGGAATATTTTACTGCATATATAACTTCTCTTTTGATTTGTTTATATTTTTATATATTTATACTCTTGAAATTAGCCTTTTTTATACTGTTATAATTAGACTCTTTATGTTCATAGGGCCTAGATGAAAATTACTTCATATAAATCTAGCTACCCAATTTATTAAAGTGTTTTATTATTATTATCATCATCATCATCATCATCATCATCATCATCATCATCATCATCATCATCATCATTATTATACACAGGTCTACAAACCTATCTTGTATCTACCAAACTACCTACCCTATCAACTTACCAATAAACCTACTTATATAGTTACCAACTTTTCAGTCTACCAAATTAATATTTACCAACCTATCTATATAAATTATTTATAAACTATCAGCCTTGGTAAAAAACTGCCTACCTACAAACCTACCTACCTATTTAAGTATCAATCATTGGTGTACTAAAATACCTCCCCATCAAGCTGTTTTCCTAAAACTCTACCTACTTTTACCTTATTATCAAACTTTGACAAACCAAACTACTTTCCAACTTATTGACTCACCAGGCTACCTATTTACCTTAATCATCAACTATTACCCTTGGTAAGAAAACTACCTACCTACCAACCTAACTACCAACCAACCTACCTACCTTCTAACCTACTAACCTACCAACCAACCTACCTACCAATCTACCCACCTACCTACCTACCTACCAACCTACATACCTACCTACCAACCTACCTACCTACCAACCTACATACCTACCTACCAACCTACCTACCTACCAACCTACCTACCAACCTAACTACCAACCAACCTACCTACCTTCCAACCTACTAACCTACCAACCAACCTACCTACCAACCTACATACCTACCAACCTACCTACCCACCTACCAACCTACCTACCAACCTACCTACCTACCAACCAACCAACCTACCTTCCTACCTACCTACCTACCTACCTACCTACCAACCTACCTACCAAAGTAAAGTAAAGTAAAGTGATACATTTATATTGCGTTTTTTCATATGAATATGCTCAAAGGCGCATTACAGTAATCAGTTTACCCCCAGCGGACCGAAAGCACATATACCAACCTACCTACCAACCTACCCACCTACCTAAAAACCTACCTACCAACCTTCCTACCTTTCAACCTACCTACCTAACTACCTACCAACCGACCTACCTACCAACCTAACTACCTACCAACCTACCTACCTACCTACTAGCTACCTACCTACCAACCTACCTACCTACCTACCAACCTAACTACCTACCTACCAGCTACCTACCTACCAAACTACCTACCTACCTACCAACCTACCTACCTACCAACCTAACTACCTACCAACCTACCTACCAACCTACCTACCTACCAACCTAACTACCTACCAACCTACCTACCTACCTACCAAACTACCTGTACTAATAATGTAAAACAACATTCTTATTTAGTTGTATTTACCAACTTCTCAACTTACTGGTTCCAGCCTTGCTACCTGCTCACCAATGGAACAAGTTTGGCTCCACTCTTAACCTAACTACTTGTCTGAGTTACTTCTCACATACAATACCAACCAGGATATACAGTTTACTGTTTTACATTTACTTCTACACATGATAAGTTAGAGGAATTAAATTTCAGTACTGTCAGTTCCTTTAATTGATTTACCATTTTGGTGGACTTGGGGTCAAGTCTGCAACATGCATTTTGAACCAAAAAATCATAGATATAATATGCTAGGTTTTTAATAAGAAACAGAATAGTTGGCAAAACCGGAAAAGTTGGCAGCTAAAAATTAACTCGCAAAAATATTCAAGGTTACCAGGATCACTGTTCAGATCGTCAAGAACAATCACACAGAACAGCTGCAACAACAATTCAAGACAGACACAAGTTTTTAGGTGTTTTTCATGGCAAATCTTGGCAAATAGTAAAGATGTGTTTGCTGTGAATTTTTCTTGATTTAATTTTAATATGGATATTTTTTCCGTCAAAGTTGGCATCAGATTTAAGTGGAATAGCCAGCAAATTTCAGCGGCTGCCAGCTCTTGTTGAAAACCCTGTCTATGGCTCCTGCTGTATATACACCATATTGGCAGCCCATGGCCTTAACTATGAAGTGCATATTCACTGTAAACCTAAGATATACTATAACTAAAAAAAAGATTCAAGGTTTTACAGTTACTTTAAGGATTATCTCACTACAAGTTCGCAAACATACCTTTTTTAAGCTTGCTTTATATTAATCCTCGTTTTATAAGTTTTGTTTCTTAAACCCACAAAACTCTTGTTCTTTCAACATTCATGCTTGGAAAAGAACAAACAAAATTTGTCAAAAACACAAATTGCACATACCTGCTAGTACAAATACTTGCTATGAATTCAAATCGGCACTAAGGCCATGTTGGTAGCAAGTATTGACCCTTGATCTACCATAAGTCATTGCTTGTACTGATTGATTAAAATAAATTCCAGGAATTTTCCAGGGAAGCAAAATAATTTTTCAAGGACCCAAACCTTATTCTTTTTCGACAAAAAACAAAACAATATCAAGTTTAACTGACTCAAACCCCAAGAAAAAACTTCCTGAAATTGAGTCTACATAAAATACAAAAATTGCAATTGCAAGCCAGATGGTTCAGCAAGTTTTTTGTTTGTTTGTTTGTTATAGAGTTGACATATTTTCCACAAACTTCCAGGATTATCTCACTAGAAGTGCACAAACATACCTTTTTTAAGCTTGCTTTATATTAATCTTCGTTTTATAAGTTTTGTTTCTTAAACCCACAAAACTCTTGTTCTTTCAACATTCATGCTTGGAAAAGAACAAACAAAATTTATCAAAAACACATGTGATAGCACAGCATAGTTAAATTAGTTTTCTGGTAGAAAAAAAAACTGAAACTGAAACTGAAGTTTTCCAAGAGTACAGGCAAATTAGCTGTTTTTCCAGGACTTTTCCTGGGCCCTTGAGGAAAATTTCAAAAATTCCAGGGGTTTTCCAGAAATTCCAGGAGTAGTGCGAACCGTGATAAATAATAATGAACTTGAGAGTTAGACTGTCGGGATGTTTCAGTGTTATTAGAATCTGTCAACACAGCACAGCCTACTAATAATTATACCGACGTTCCCGACGGCCATACTGGTTTTCCCCAACTCGAAAGTTCAAAAAAATTCTGGGGATGTCCCCAAACCTCTCTAGTTACTTGAGCATTTGGCGCTTGATGACCTCGTACCCACTCCAGGTGTACCTGCTTTCCCACTTAGTGTACCCCACTTCTAAAGCCTTAAGAAACACACTGGGGACTGTCAGCATTGGCTAGGTAAACTTGTTAGGCCTTCTCAGCACAACATACTGTATCTGATGTTGTTAATGCTTATTAGTAAAGCATCATTTATCTTGTAATGTTGTGATAGCACAGCATAGCTAATTTAGTTTTGCCTTGTCAGCAAAGCAAAACCTTCCTTGTTAGACTTGGTTACACTGCGTAAGCTTATCATCAAAAGAATAAAACAACTAGGCTTTTCGTACTTCCTTGATATATACCACGGTGTGAAATTGAAGTTGCCTAGCCAGCTTTAGCCAGCTACTTTGGCTGTTGGCCAGTAAAAGTTTCTCAAAAATTAATAAATATACGCCTAATAGCCCTTGTTAAAATCCCAAAAACAATTGTGATTTGGCAAAATATATCCAAAGGGGCCAGCTGAAAAATTTCTTAATTTAGCACCCTGCATACACACAAGTTTGACACAAAACTCTGAATACCACTTTCCTTCTTCGGCAGAAGATGACAGATATATACATCTGTTAATATAAGACCTACTCCAATATTTTAGCAAATTTTTTATATGGCAGAACACTAAATTTCAACACAAGTTCTCTGAGATGCTATTCCATATCAGTGAAAGACTTTTTTCGTAAATCTATCTCATAAGTCAATTGGGAGCAGGGTTGGTGCAGCTGGTAAGATTTTTGCCTTCCAACCACAAGGTCCCAGGTTCGATTCCTCGGCTCTGCCAAAATTTTGAACATTTGTGTGACTTTCTTTTCCGCCAAAGTTTACTCAGCTTTCCATTCTTACGAGGTCGGTATATAAGTACCAGTTTCAGCTGGGAGCTAATCTGCAATGGATTAGTGTCCCATCCAGGGGGAGTCAAAGACTCTCATCCATTTAACACTAGAGAAACTGGAGATAAGCACTGGCCCCATGAGTCACTAGGCTTGTAAAACATTTAGCTAGCTATCTTATTTGTAAAAAAAGTAAGGCTAAAAGTTACAATTTTTCTTAAGTACTAAAACTTAAACATTTTCAATCTAATTGACCATCTTCAGGTCAAAAGTTGTGTGGAAAATCAGTTTTCTTATAAAGATACTAGTAAAACAAGAGGTATTGTTTGGTTATTTTTCTTCTCTATACAGTATCTTATTTTCAGATTGCTGAACTTGTATTTTTTTCTAATAATCACGAAATTATTACAACAATGGGGAATGATATTTTTTGACAACATTCTCGTAGCCGTCATTGTCGTCCTTGCTTAAGGTCCCTATTATATATTTTCAGTATTCATCACTATGAAGAGGGGAGAGGAACGGGCAGTTAAATTTCTTGTCTCCCTATTTTTTTCCCTATTTTTCTCCCTCCTCCCTAATTTTTCCGACCGTTTCTCCCTCCTCCCTAATTTTTTCGGCCGTTTCTCCCTCCTCCCTAATTTTTTTCGGCCATTTCTCCCTCCTCCCTATCTTTTTTTTGGCCATTTCTCCCTCCTCCCTAAACCGTTCCTCTCCCCTCTATGAAGCATCTGTTGTTGTTTTTTTTGCAGATGATTACCAAGACAAAAAAGATTTTTGTTGGCGGCCTTTCAGCAGACACCACAAAACAAGATGTTACCGATTTCTTCGAAAAATTTGGAAAAGTAAGAAATTCTAACATTCACTTTATCATATAGCTAGATAGTTTTCTGCAATCTGATTGGCTGCTGGGAGGGCGAGATTTCCCTGTAATGACCAGTTATTATGAGATGTTTTTTTTGACTGTTCATTTTTGAAAAAATCATTTTTGCCTGTTTTTCGTGATGACTTTGATTTGGCTGAATGAGCATCATTTGAAATGAGTGCATGCACAAGCAGATATGGAAATTAACTTCCAGTGCTTTTTTTGTTTTCTTCCAAAAATAGACTATAGGCCATATAGTAAATAACTTATTAACCTCATCCATTCAATCATTAAAGGGAAATCTCAGACCTCTGTTTTGTTGTTGTCAGCAAGGCCTTGGTCTGAGATTTCCCTATAATGACCTCACTCTCGGTTATTTTAATAATACAATGTACATATTTACTATTACGATTATGAGAAAAGACTTGAGATGCATGAAGAAATACTTGTCAAAGGTATGGTATATGTTAATTTATTTTCATATCCATGACACTTTATAAAATTGTTTTTTAAGTGTCCTTTTAAAAACACTGGAATATCTATCTTTAGTACTAATTAAAAGAACACATATGGGTGTAAAAAATTCTTGATTGTTTAACGTTATTGTTAGATCTTGTGTAGGCAGTTTTGTATCTGGCTTTTCAATATTTGATAGGTCCCCAAAACCATTTAGCAGATAGTTTGAACATTTTGTGTGAATTTTTGTTCCTTTTAGGAACAAAACTAGGATAAAAAGGCTGTACCAAGATGTTCTAATAAGAACTCTGTGACAAACAAAAGTGCATATTTTTTTCTCAAAGTTGTACCAATAAATTTACATAAAAATATAGATTTTTAAACAAACTGTTGGATTAAGGTTTTACCTAGGTAAGCTTTGAAACAAACCTTAAATTAGTTTAATTGCTTTGCTACAAACTGAATTTAAAGACTAATCTAGAAAAATCTTTGTACAACTTAGATGGACATCAATGGGAATTAAACTACTTCCATACAGTAGCTGTGGCTTCATAGCTCAGCTGATACTCTTCTATCACAGAGATATCGAGTTTAAATCTGTCCAAAACACAAAAGATTGCCTCATAGCAACACTGTTAATAACTGTAATCCAACAAAAAAGGAAAATCGTTATACAGCAATTTATAATATTGATTTTGTTTGTACGAAATCTGTTCTCATAGCAATTTATTCAATGCTCAAAGGATAAAGAGGGATTTCATTATGCTATCTTTGAAATTTGTGGTTGCTTGTTTGACTGTGGCAAGAAAAAATTTGAATGGGCAAGTTAGAATTCATTTTTAGTTGGATTGCTTGCCCAGTAGAGCAACCTAAATTTTTCTGCTGTGATTTTAGTGCCATAAAGCTAAAATTTGTAATTTACAAATAAATTGACAAAATCATACCTTTTCTGATGTCAATATTTACGTGTTTAGTAATTTTATCACTGGAGTTTTTTTTTTTTTTTTTTTTCGAGTTTTGAAAAACAAGACTTAAAGACAGTGGCTGAGAAGAACTTGAATGATAATTCTTAGACATATTTTTTTCAGTAAAATTCTGTTTGTCCAATACACTACTTGCCCTTTTGGGCAACCTCCTAAAAGTCCTTCAATCCGAACACTGTTATGTGTACATTTTCTCAGCCACAGTGTGGCAGAAGTTACTTTGATAGCAGCCAAAATTAACCATTTATAAAACCTCATAAGAATTGTTATGGGTTGAAAGAACTTGTTTACTTCTCAAAGAATAGTACTTGCTTCAAAATCACTGCGCCAATGGCATGTTTAAAGATAACAAAAGTGAAACAAATTGTTTGTATTTATTGGGCAGCTGTAAATTCCACCTTTTAACCCTTTGCGGAGTTCTTATTAACAAAATATTTGTATTTTGACTTAGTTATCTTGCGAAGTACAAAATGTTTGGATCCTAAAGCAAAAGAGCCGTAAAAGTTAACGAATGCTGCTTTTCCAAGATTAGACTTTTTAACTTAATTGAAGCGTACATAATTTTTTTTGTTAAAACTTAAAAAGAAGATCCTCAGCTAAGAACTAGTTAATCAACTAATTTTTTATGTTGTGGATCTACTTGGTTTATCGAAGAAACACTCCAACAAATGTTTATTAAAGCACAGTTGATAGCTCGTTAAACCGAAACTTTTTAAGAAGAGACTTTAACTGTTAATGTTGCTAATCACAACATTTACTAAACTTTTAACAATGTGTTTCAAATAATTTACCTGTAGAAACTTTTTCTAGTAATCATTAACGGATAGTAGTTTGCAGATCGATCTCCAATCTGTGTACAGTCGGCGAAATACCGAAGGAAAGGAATTTTTAAAATATGCGGTCAAATAACTTTGAATCCTTATTAGCCGTAAGATACGTCAGGGAAAGTATACAGAGGACTGTTTTTCCTAATGAAGTTCTAAAGCACACTAATTTTAAAACAACATTTCCCATATTATTTCTTTTATATTTTGCAAGCTCATTGCTAAACACTTACGAATCACGTGGAAAGGTCCATTCTCTCAACTTCTAGCTCGCATGCTGTGGACACTTTTTCCTATTCCTTTTCATCCATCGAATAAGTTCCAGCGTAACCTTGATAAGCACATTCAGATTGAGTTATTTTCCCTAAAACAACATTCTTCAGGGTTAAAGATATAAAAGTCACCCAACAACACGTCGACAAAAATTGAAATCGAACACTCTCTTGAGCAACAATGCGCGTGTGAAGGCCTGGACTCAACACCAGGAATTTAGAAAGCGCGGGAAAAGGACTTGTGAGGCATTTTGCACCTTAAAGGCCAAATAAAATAAATTCTTGGTTTCTCATCAGAATTTTTCTGAAAAGTAAATGAGGCATGCGTTTTTTTGTTTTTTTTGATGACAGTTAAGGATAGAGTAGGACAAATACCGTTGTCGCCGATCGGCATCGTCAATGAAAAGATTTTTACACATAAAATGTATAAATATTGAAGACAATAAGCAGGATGAGAGTGTTGGTAAGTCTGAAACCCTTAAAATTGTAATATTCTCTTAGTTTTTTGTATTTAAAAAATAAAAAAAAGTTGATGCAGTCGCTTTTTAGCGATGCGGGCGCTGATGAGAAAACAGGAATTTTTTTTTATTTGGCCTAAAAATCCTTTTTTTATACACAAAAAATTATTTCAGCTTTCAAAAAGAAAAAAATATTTTTTCGTTTATGTACTTACATCAGACTTTCAACAACAACAACAACAACAACAACACTTTATTTGTACCCTAAAAAACTAAATTACAGCGATAATTTTAAATGATAATAATGTATAAATA
>JAOEHV020060358.1:0-16763 GCA_025447995.2 Isaurus tuberculatus
GAAACGTCTTGGGTACGAAACGTCCGGATACCCCTGATGATGCCGATGACCAGCGAAAGCTAGGACATTTTTAAGAAACCTTTTTAAAGAAACCTTTTTAACAATAGTTTTAGGCCTCAATTGAATTTTATATTTTTTACATGTAAACATGCTACTAAAGGACAATATCCACAGATTATTGTTTCATCAGTTTTCCAGAGCAAGTTGTAGAAGTAGTAAATATTAATCACATGAACTAGTACTTCTGGTGATGACTAGTTGTAATGTTCTAGTATATAAAACAGTAAAAAATTACTATAAGTAGAAGAAGAACTAATTTTGTTTTAAATTGAAGGCATTCTAAGACTTATTAAATTTAAAGGTCTTCACTGTCAAAGCAAATGTTTTCAAAAGTTCTGTAAATGATTCAAATCAGGGGTTACAATTTTACAATTTGTTGAGTGGTTGTCCAGGCTAATGTAGTCCTAAGAAGGACTGTTAACATGACTGACAATATGATTACTTGTGCAGTACACAGTCACCACATTTTACTATAGTATATATAGTATTTAATAAATATAGATATTACAGTATATGGCAATGTATTGATAGAAATAGTTAAAATTTAGAACCAACTCTCAACATGGCGGGGAGTCTCCTGGTATGAAACTGCTTTTAAACTGCTTTTCATCAATCTACTGCTAATGAAAGATTTCTTTGCACTCTGACTTTGATTCTTGTCTTAAACCGGTATGGTGGTTGCAACAACAACATTACAAGTGATAAATCTGAGAATTTATTACAGGGGTTCTTGTTAGTAATTTTGGAAGTTCACCTCCATTAATGGATTACCCAATATCCATTACAGTTTGAAAGGTCTATTACAAAAACCAGTTTTTCCCTCAAAACAGCCATTCTTCCCTCTAAATTAAGCCTTGAATAAATATTCTCTCCATTCGGGACTTTCAAGACTGGCAGATCTGATAAAGTAGGGATAGTAGAAGTAGTTAAGAATTGATAATAGTGATAGAAGTAGTTTTAAAAGTGTTAGTAGTAGAAGAAGTCAAAGTAGTAGTAATAATGTGTGTAGTGATAATGGTACAGTAGTGGTGAAACCAATACCAGATTTCTCCTTTAAAAAAGACATTTACTCCTCCAAATTTGAAAATTTTCCCTTTTTGGAACTTGTTGAGATAGGCTGGTCTGATAATGTAGTCATACTAAAAATAGTTTATATTATACTAATATAAGTAATGATAGTGTGTTTAGTACTAATCAATTGCTGCAGAAGTGCTAATAATTCAGTTGCTACAATCTAAAGAGGTAATTTTCCTCTATATTTCAACCAATTACAGAACTCTTCCATTTGGAAAATTTGTTTTACAAGCATCAAGAAAAATACAACCTGAATCAGAATGTTTCATATCTCAGGTATTGTGTAGCTTTTTCTGTAGTACTTTATGTTTCATTGTTCAAACTAGTTAAAACTGAAATCAAAGTAGCATGCCAGTCAGAGTTGCTGGAGAGCTTACATTGCTTTTAATTTGCCATAAATCTCTGATCACAGCTGATTGATCTGAAAGAGGAGGATTTTATAACAAGGGGCTGATTGAGATGGTATGGACATATGAAAGGGAAAAAGATAACCATGTTAAATCTGCTCAGATTTGTTTTCTAAAATTCTAGCAAAAAATAATTATGAAAATTTGTAAAGGATGTAGCTTTGTTCAGAACTAACTTCGGATGGTATTTCAAAAAAAAAAACATAAAAAATAATTGCTGGTGGGGTAGTCTCCTTACAAGGCACAGGAATAGAATACTTGTATTAGGTATTGGTCTAATTTGTGCACTTCACTACATTCAGTGATTTGCTTCTGAAGTACAAAATTTCAGAAATATGCAATCATTCTCAAATTTTTTCCTGACCAAGGATGGTCCCAAACAATTGCATCCTTTTTATAAAAGGTGTACCAGTAGATAGGCAGGCAACAGGTAGAATTGTTTAACAAGACTTTGAATTCTTTAGCATGTTTCTTTTTGACTATGCAGTAGACACATTAATTACTTAATTTTAATAATATGTACTGTTTGCATTTCTTATTATAAAGGAAGAGAAATATTACTTGCGGTCATTAGGAGATGACCCAAGGAGGGTGAGTGATTTCTGTGTTCCAAAGTTGTGATTTTTTTGCTTGCAATTATTTTTTTTAAGTTTAATCATTTTCTGAAATTTTTTAACTTTTACCTCATTTTTGTGTGATAATTCCTTACACTGCACTACAAAACTCAATTTATACTTCCAGGATATTTCCAACATAAATGTACAGTTTCCCTCATTGGCTAAAGACCTAAAGATTCCCCAGTTCTTTTCTAAGGAACGTTTTTTCTCGAGTGTCTTTAGAATTGGATCACCTGGTGTGCAACTATGGACACATTATGATGTAAGTATTCCCAAGGGATGGGTGCAAGGATGAGCAGAGTCATCTCTCAAAGTTATAACTGTTATCCTGAGAAGAATTAGAATTTGAAATTCTAAAAGTAGCAGCTTATTTTTGCTTAAAATCTTTGAGTAACATTTTGTTTCATAGAAGTTATGTATAATCTACAAACCTTAACTGAAGAATAATTTGCAATTTAAGTAGATAATGCAGGAGCGTATCAAGAAGGGGTTGGCAGGGGTTCGGTCCTCCTTTCTGATCTTTCAATAAATATGCTTTAATAACTGAAACTATATACTGTCACTGTTTCATGCTTATTGGTAAAATAAATCGACCAACTATATGCTTGCTGGACAAAATATAAGATGTTCTCGTCAAAAGGTGCACGAGCCCATAAACACATTTTCCAGCAGACTGTCTCTTAGCTTCAGTTTCGCGCGAATCTTGGCTCCAGCCCGCGCCGCTTGTCTCTTGAATTTCATCATCAAGTGCACATAAGGGATTTAAATGTGTTATTTTTGCCTTGGTGCTAGACGTTTTGATGAGTATCGATGGCAGCTGAGGCACTGAAGTTTTACCGAGATATCTTGTCAAATTCAGATGTGAATCATTCACGTCGTGCTCGCTAGTTAGCGGAGCATATGGCTGAAGTCGAAAAAGAATCCCCGGATCCCTGGAAGGTTGGTTAACGCACTGAGAAACTGTGATATCACTTACGTCCCAAACATACATGTGCTGCTCAGAATTCTCTGTACCCTACCCGTCATTTCAGCCAAGATTAAGATATCCTTTGTACTTTGAAGTGCTTCAAGACCTACCAACGAAATACAGTAGGCACAGAAAGAAAATCGACCCTGGCAATGATGAACGCCCATTATAGCAAAAATGTGAATCTGGATGTTGTCATCACTATTCTTGTTCGCTACGCATTATTTTCGACGCCTTTTTGTCAGCAAAATTTCTATCTGACAAGTAAAGACAACTTTTAAGAACAGGAACAATGAACCGTCAATAATATCTACAAAGTAGTTTTCGTAGCTTGATATCCCATAAAATAAATAAATCAGTTGAACTCATTTTGTAAATGTTTTAACTCTGTTTTGGTGTATGTGTTGATATAAGCTGTTCCTTTTTCAATTTAAATGGAAAAAATAAACCTAGACATTGGGTGTTTTTTTTATCTCAACATAACACTGATACGTTTAGGCTGTCTACTAGAACATTTCTCTGAAAAAATTCCATTTGGGCCCCCTAAGGGAAAATCCTGGCTGCGCCCCTCTAATGAGTTTGATAACTTCATCATACCTGATGAAGGCTAGTATGGCTAGCCAAAATATCGCGCTATAAAAAAATTCCAATTCTACTTTGTATTGGTTATTCTTTTCCGTTTATAAATTATGAAGACGTTTGCCACAGAACTCGCGGTGTGTCGAAAAAACTGTTCTTGCTTGCACTTTTTAATAATTGTATCTCAGTTATATGCTCGTATGGATATGCACGAACGCATTTACGTACCCGTGCAGCTCGAAAGGTAAGGGTGTTAGATTGTTCGCTACAATGGCTCACACACAGTTAAATATTAAGAATGTTCTCAGTACAACACAGACCACGCAACACTGGGGTTATTTATTATATACTCTATAATAAGCGACAAGTTTGTGCGCCGGTTCTGTTTAGTTACCCGATAGTTACTTAATATCTTTATCCCAAAAGACGCAAAAATTTAACCATGTATGTCAACGCCAGTGTCATTGTTATTGTGACCTCCCCCATGGGGCTTTTTAGGTTCACACTACAAATTAATACAGGATACAGTAGAGTAGATGGTCTTAGATTGTACGCTACAGCGGCTCACATATCTTTCAAACATTAGGAAATGCCCTTAATGAAACAGACAGACCTGACAACACCGGGATCACTGCTCCTTTTTTGATAAGGGTTCTTTTAAGTCCCCCAATAGAGTGTAGAGACTGGACCTAAAGTTTAACGTCTTTATCCGAGAAGACGCAAACGTCTAACCATTTGTGGATGTTAGAACAAAGGCAGCACCTTCTCCTCAATTATTTTTAAGACCCTAAATGTTGGTCCGGCCGGGAATAGAACCCGAGCCTCCCGCTCGATAGACTGGCACCTTACCAACTAGGCTAAAGAGGCGGCGGTACAGATGATGTAGGAAAAATAGCACCTTGTCCGTTATTTATAGAGTCTTGTGTCTGATAGACTTGCACCTTACACTACGCTAACAAGGCCACGGCTTTTCTTTATTTCTTAAGATTTTTACTGTGGTTCGAATCTCGTTTCAGATAATGGACAACTTATTAATTCAAGTTACTGGTCGCAAACGAGTCGTGCTGTACAGTCCAGAGGATGCAACGAATTTGTATCTTAACGGAGATAAATCGCAAGTCTTAAACATTGATAATCCTGATCTTGAAAAATATCCCAAGTTTGCAAAAGCTGTTGCTTTCGAATGTCATTTAGAGCCTGGAGATGTATTATTTATTCCGGCTTTGTGGTTTCACAATGTTATCTCAATGGATTTTGGAGTTGCGGTAAACGTGTTTTGGCGACATCTTGAGAGTGAAATGTACGACTCGAAGGACACATACGGGAACAAAGATTTAGTACCCGCGTCTCGTGCCATGCAGATCATGGACCGGGCGATAAAAGCATTAGAAGAACTACCTGAGGAATATAGAGACTTCTATGCAAGGAGAATTGTTTGTAAACTTAAATCTCGTTGTTATAAAGCTAGCTAAACAAAATATAAAATTCGACTCTAACAACTTTCCCAGTTTCCTCCTCCCCCCTGGCAAATAATTTATAAATATCAAATGTTTAAAAAAGTTGCATCCAAGTTTGTAGTCTTAATTTTTGAAATTTAATTTCTTTTTTTTTTGGTTTTTATTCTTATTGATGACGTCAGTCTCAATGGGGATACAGTAGTGGGTCCACGTGTCACTCACTCTTTTGTAAACTCTACCAAAGGAGACGGGACGATTAAGACGAGTGTCACGCTAGAAAGACCTCACGGTTACAAGTACACATTTTAACACGTTTTCTGATTTAATTAAGACTTAAGATAATTCACGTTCTTGATTTTTTAAATGCACAATACTTGTTTGGCAATGTTCCGCAAATAATTATACTTCGTTAACCGTTCGCAGCTTGAACAGAATTTCACACTTGAGAGTGTTCGTCTCGAAAGATTTTACTATTATCTTTTCGAGTAAGTTGCCCACCAACTTTGACCGAATTCGCCCCGTATACATTTCATCTATGGTGTTAATCTTTAATTCGGTTATACAGTGGAACCCCTCCATACGACCACCCTTTCATTACGACCACTTTTTTGCGGCCCGAACAAAACAAAAGCTCACATGTTCCCTTAATTGAAAACCCCGTTAATACAACCACCCCATTAATAAGACCTAATTTCCAAGGCCCAACGGTGCTCGTATTTACGGGGTTCCACTGTACTTTGTTCTAGATCTCGGATTATCAAATCTAAAGATTTATTTGTTACAGTAACATAACAAAACTTCCAAACTGTCAAATGTGACGTCATCAGTATTAAGCTATAGCTTAAATGGAAACAATATCAGTGATTACGTGTACCTCATTTTATCGACAGTTCAAAGGACGAGAATTGTATGTACAAAGAATTAAATTTCTAAGATTTCTAGGTTCAGCGTTCGACGAAGGAGAACGCATCCTAATCTTGCCGTTGCTCGCGGGCTCAGGCTTGATGCCATCCTTCGTACGGGCGACCGGCCGTCTTAAAATGCCTCGACTTCCTGCGACCTCATGCGAACGTGGAGGCTTATGGACTAATATCGATCAGCTCCGTTTTTCTACGTTTTCGGTCGAACGCATTCCCCAAATTTCCAATTATTACTAGTTGTAAACTTTAATCTGACGTGTTTAGGTGTTTGACTATAAGACAAAAGATGATTTTGCTTTGAAAGTAGTCATTTTTAGCGCTTACGGTTAGTGCCGTATAAATTTGTTGAGCACTACTAGGATCTTGACAGGATTTCATCTTCAGCCCCAAAAACAGAAACATCAAATATCTTGTATCTGATGTAAATACTTAATCTGGCGTGAAATGTCCAGAGCTTTAAAATAATGGAAAAAAGTTCTTCCGGTTGCTCGATCGCTCTCAGGCCCCGTATGAAGACTACTTTATAAAACAATATACGCTATATCAAGATAAAAATATTTATTTATTTTCCGCTGTTTATTTGTTTTTGTGCAGTAAAGTAGAACTCCGATTAGTTCTTTAATTTTATTCAATACAGTAAAGCTTCCGTTTACTGAATATTTCAACTTGTATGGGAAATGAGGGGAAAGCACTTGGTTCAAATACGGATTTATTGCCATCATTTTCCCTCGGGTGATCCAAAAGGAACGAAAAGTTAAATGCGTGATTAATCAATTCAAGCTTGATGTTTGATTATCGCCGTAACTAATGTGAGAATATAACAGTTTCAGGCGGAAGCCCTTCGTCTGAGCACTTGAAAATATTGAGAAAATTAAGATTTTATTATTTATTATATGAGGATAGGCTGGCAGTAATAGAGGAGAAAGGTTGAATGAAAATATAAGTTATTTTATGTGACAGAGTTTGACAGTAATGGTGGCCCAATGGCCCCGAGGCATTTTTTGCCCTTTCGAGCCATTACGGACGAGTGACCTCACAAAATTGGTTGCCCGATGAGGCCGGCAACTTGTTTTTGAAAGTAAGTTTGTAAGATCTGTCACTCAACAGAATTGTGGATAGTGGAAGCCGTGTGTGATGAGATAAACGAAACGTTTCATGAATGCCACTAAGAGCCAAAGTACCAAGATTAAAAATGTTGATGACCAAACATTTCAACCTAGAATTGAATCAACCCACACATTTTACCCACTTGCCGACGCACTGAATTTTTTTTTAAAACATTCTTCAAGGAGCGAAATATTTGCACCATTGTTTATCTTGAGTTTGACATTTTCAAATGTATGTCGTATTTGCACTTCAGTCAACGATCTCCAAGTCTTCCATTTCCAGATCCTCGATATCTTCAAACAAGTTCTCGTCGATAGGTACACCATCAACCATGGCTGCTTGATCACCAGTTTCTGTTCCACCACCACACGCTTCATCTAAACCATTAACATCCGTCGCTGACGTATCCTGATTTTTTAAAAACAATGATATATACAAGTTATGCAAAGAACAGGCAGGGACCAGAGGTTAGGGTTAAACTGGGTTCATACTCCTTAGTATTAACTACCAACTCAAATACTAGTAAAAGAAATAGATTTATTATATAGAAACCGATGAAACACCAGGATTTATCCAGTGACGAAAATTTGGTATCCAGTGAATATACTATTTTTATCTTTCACAAGATGAAGATATCACGGTTCTCATGGCTACTCCTGTCTAGTCGATAGTTTTTTTGTAAACTTTTTTTTTAATTTTTAATTTTTTTTTAATTTTTATTTTTTATATTTATTTTTTTGTTATTTTTTTTATCGCTGTCCTGGTATTTCATCAGTGTCTATATAATAAACCTAACCCTAACCCAGTAGGTAAGATCTCTGCCTTCCAACAACAAGGACCAGGTTCGATTCCTCGGCTCTGCCGAAACTTGAACATTTGTATGACCTTCTTTTCCACCAAAGCTTACTCAGCTTTCCATCCTTACGAGGTAGGTAAATGAGTACCAGCTTCGGCTGGGAGCTACCCTGCGATGGATTAGTGTCCCGTCCAGGGAGAGTCAAAGACTCTCATCCGCTTAACGCTACGGAAATCGGAAATAACGCCGGCTCCATGGACCACGAAGCTCGTAAAAGGATTCAGCTTAAGTCATTGCAAATTTAGACTTAAATTTAAAATACATATTGTGTACCGGAAAATATAAAATAAATTTCATGTTTTAATTTTGGGAACGAAGTGCAAGTGCATTTAGCACAAACCTGGTTTTGTTTATTAGGAATGATTGCAGATGTTTCCGCATTCTTCTTTAATCTCTCTGCAACAGATTCAGCATTTGCCAGTGTACCAGAACTATCAGCCTCTCTTGCCTCTGCAGATAGTGCCTCAATGGACAACTCTCTCAATTCCTCTTCCTTAAAAAAAGACAACATAAATATTATAAAATATATCATAAATATTATTTCCCGTTTTTAGGCATAAGCAAATTTAAAAACCTAAAAACATTAAATGCTAGACCTACCGATGTGCTGACAAAAGACTCAAACGAATCAAATCCGAGGACTGAAGCTTTTAAGTAGATTGAGATTTATGGGTTAGATATATGAACCAACGTGGCACTGGTTGCTGACCGACAAGGCCATGTGATTGCAACCAAGCTAAGGCAGATGAGACCCAATAAAACCAAAACAGCTGTCCATGGCTGCTAGCAATCAGACTCAACATTTTTTATGGTAGATTTAAAGGGTAACACCCTCTACTAACGTGCCTTGATGTGTGGCGTTACAGCCGTTTTCATTTACACGTGTGGTCCTGCAGTTTGTTCCCGACGTCGTAGCCGGTTTTGGTTGACGTAAATCAAACATTGTTTGAATCAGATATTGTCGCCAGCTGCTTTAAAAGAACAGCTTTTGACCGACGTCACGCAAAACCAGCTTGGTAAACACCTAGCGGGACCCCACCAGTGGCGGATCCAGAAATTCTAGAAGGGGGGTGAAAATTCTAGAAGGGGGGTGAAAATTCCAGAAGGGGGGATGAATAATACAAAGAATGTACCAGGACTTTTGGAGAAGGGTGGCAAGTACAAAGAATGTACCAGAAAATTAAAAAAGGGGGGTGAAAATCCACCCAATTCACCCCCCTGTATCCGCCCCTGCCCACGTGTAACTGAAAACGGCTGTAGTGGCTGAAGGTATTAGATACTATAGAACGCATGTGCGACCTATAAGTATGATTATCACTTCAGCTAAATCTAAAAAGCATGCGCTTTTACAGTTTTTTAGAGTTTAATTTTACAAGATTGTCATATTCCAGAGTTCCTTGAAAATGATGTCAAAAAAATCTGGGAAACTTGTAATCTTCCACACAATTACAGTGTTTGCAACCTAAGCTTAAATGGACTGTATATTTTTGGTGTGAGAAAGACACGCACATGAGAGGTATTTTGCAAAAGGTGAACGGTTCACACCTTATTAAGAACAATAAATGTATAAGGCAAAGTCGAACTTTAAAAGGCATTATTTCGTCGCTGATAATCCAAAATCTTTTTTTTTTCAAAAAGTATATGTGAATTTTGCTCCTACTTCTCAGTTGCAATAGGCGGTGTGGCTGGCGCAGTTGGTAAGATCTCTGCCTTCCAGCCACAAGGTCCCAGGTTCGATTCCTCGGTTCTACCGAAATTTGAACAGGGAGCTAACCTGCGGTGGATTAGTGTCCCGTCCAGAGGGAGTCAATGACTCTGATCCACTTAACACTACAGAAACCGGAGATAAGCGCCGGCTCCAATGGGCCACTAGGCTCGTTAAAGGATTTAGCTTCTCAGCTGCAATAGCCAGAAATTCAATCAAAAACGTTAACGTTTTTGATTTTTGCTTAAAACATAAGTATTTTGTCGGATTCCTTTTCTTTTTCTAAACATTACACTTTAACTTCTGTGGAAAAAACAAGCCAAAACAATGTAAGAGAATAGAAACTTTGTGCGAAAACAAGAGCATGTGCGACTGACTAACGTATTCAATAAAAAGTTGAGAAAGTTTTTTTTACCATATCTTTTCTCCTGTACATTGCGATATCCTCTGTTGCTTCATCGTCATCAACATCAGCATTGACTAGTTCTGGTCTGAAAGTAAAGACGTCACGACCACTGACCTACAAACAGATGAAATGAAACACTTTAACCGCCGTCTGGTTAGCCTAGTTGGTAAGGTACCAGTCTATCGTGCGGGAGGCTCGGGTTCGATTCCCGGCCGGACCAAGACTCATGGTCTCAAAATAATTGAGAAGAATGTGCTGCCTTTGCCCTAACATCTGCAAATGGTTAGACTTTTGCGTCTTCTCGGATAAGGACGTTAAACCGTCGGCCCTTGGAGACATCTGTATGTTTATGTGTGTGTGTGTCTGTCATATCAAAGGTTTCCGTCCACCTTCGAGTGGTAAAGATGGTGTCCCCAATTAGTAGGCCTATAGCCAGCTTAATAAATTGACAACTAAATAAAGTCATCATTATTATTTTTATTATTATCATTATTATAATTAAAATGTGAGAACAGATAACGACTTTGCAAACCTATAAAATTTCACATTTTTTACACTCCACTAGCTACGTATACAGGTCAAGTTTGTTTCATATTCAATGAAAATCTTCACTGCAATGGTAAATCTTTGGGTTTCAAAGACTGAGCTATAAACGTACTGATGTGTACATTACAAGAGTTAAGAGTACAGGGATTGTACAACCTGGGAAGAGTGAAACTCGATTATTAAAGTCCATGCATTAGAAAACTCAAGTACTGTTGGACTAGAACAAAAGCTTTGGAATTCGGTTAAAAAAAAACGAAAAACTCTTAAAACTGCATCTTTAGTGATTTTTTGGTACTGGTACCTAAATCATGCGTGTCCAAGGTTAAATACAGATAATACCAACTTTTCTCTGTGCGGAACGTAAGCTTGAGATTTGCTCAAAAATATCAGATAATATGTTGCTTTTGACTTAAGCTGCTTTCCCAATTCTCTCTGTGTGATTCTCTTTCAGAACGTAAGCTTGAAATTACTCAAAAATTTCAGACAAAAAGTTGCTTTTGAATTACGATAGAATATATTAACTTTAAAAGAAACTTTTACATTAAGAAAAAAATAACGAGTTGACAATGTTTCTATTTTGAAAATACTCGTGTTTCTATTCCTAGTAAGAACTAAAGAACTTTCAAGCACTTCAACGCCTTGAAATAATTTTTTTTCAAGTTCTAGGACTTTCAACTTTTGTATAAACCCTGAGAGTATGTGCTGTGTTATGTTATTTACAGAAATGTAGGAGCTATCAATCAGGCAAATGATAAAATTTAATGTCTCAGAAAGTCCTAAAAAAGCAAACCCATCAATTATTTTTAGATTCAATTAAATAGTCCACTCTACAAAGAGAGTTTTCAAAGAAGCAGTTTGGGAAAGGGTCCAAGCACTCTCGCTCAACAGACAGGGCAGCCTAAAAACTCTCGCACACATGGGACCATGCTTTGTATAAGATCCCTTGCCGCCTTTCAAATGACTGAAATCTGTCATATGCTTTTAAAAAGATTCTCCTGAAGAAGGCCATTAGTAATGGCCAAATCATCGAGAAGTTCGTTTCAAATTTAATTTCCAGTTTTAGATTTAGTTTTGTTGTTTTTTCATATAGTCTACTCTACCTTTCCTACAATTCGTCCAGCTTTGTAATCTTCTCTTTTCTTTGTTTGTTCCTTTTCATAGGCTTCTTTTTTTTCTTTTAGCTATAATTTGGCAAATTTAAATAGAAATGAATGGCAAAACGCTTGCAAAATTGCCAAAAGAAAAGGTCCTACATCTGTAACAGTTAATTCTCTCATCAAAACTTTAAAAAAGAATGGCTGCTTACTAAAGTAAGCAAAGTAAAGTACAATACAATACAATTAAATACAAAAAAAGCAAAGTAAAGTTTAGTAAAGTAATTATTATAATACGGTCCAACCTCGATTATCCAGATCCTTAGGGACTGGCCCGAATAGTCCAGATAATTAAGAGTCAGGATAATCAAAAATAGGAATATTAATGAGTCATATTTATGAAAAAATGGGACCAGAATAGCTAGTCCGGATAATCGAGAAATCTGGATAATCAAAGTCCCGATAATCAAGGTTCGACTGTAATATTATAAGTGATACCTATTATACAATGGAATTATATATTTGGGACACTACATGATTTTATAGACTAATTTAAAACAAGTAAACAAGTGAAAATAAACACCAATATTATTTAATGAAACAAAACATAACTTAAGTGCCTTGTATTTCACATTACCAGTCAGTGTAAAGTTTTCGCTCTAACAAAGAGTGCATGATACTTGAAACTCAGTATTTCTTAATATTCAGTATGAACAGAAAAATCTTCATGAATGAAATAAAGGACAAAAAAGAAATGGACATGTCTCTTATGCTTATTGCCTTAAAAGAACAATAAAAATAAGAGAGAAGCTGTTGTAACAGAAAGGGTATAAACACTGGGGTCTGCCATGGTTCAGAAATTCCATACAGCTACTGTTTCACAGGAGAATAGAATTTTCATCAATGGCTAAAATCAAAACCTAAACATCAAGAATTCCTACTGAGGTTTTTAATGTTTCACAAAAACTATAGAAATTAGAATGATGCCTTGTACATTTATTTAGTACCTAAATACTCTTTCAATAAACTATTGTAATTATATTTTGTTTCGGGGCTCAAAATAACCACCTTCTGCAACCAATACTTGGATGATTTTGGACCTTACATTCCAGTTTTCTTTTCAACATTGGGTTATTGGAAACTTTTTTTCTGAATAAATCATTGTATGTGAATATCAAATGTTTGTTTTGTAGAAGTAGATTGTTTATATACCCCCTTCCAACAGAAAGAAGAACTGTACTTTACCAAAAAACAGCTGGCAAAATTATTACATATTTTGATAAAACAGTCTACAAAATAGGGAAGACTTTCTGAACTTTATTTTGAAACCTGTGTTTAGGGACAAACAACCTACATGTCACATAACAATAGTAAAGACTTCTTCTTCTGTAGCAACGAGTCACTGCAAACCATCTTACCTTTCTCTTCTTCCATTCTAAAAACGTTTCTAATGTAACTTTAGTTAAATTCGACCCAAGCTTGGCTCTCTGAAAGACAAAAGAAAATACAAAAACTAAAAATCAATCTGTCTTTATTCTAAGGTACTGTGATCACTTTAAAAGCCTAATGGCAGGAATTTACGTGTACCTCCAGAGTGTCCAGGTGATGAGAGTCTGACTTGTCCCAAACAAGGACTGTCAAGTTAGCTCCCAGGAGGCACTGGATAGGTACATTATTTATTAACTCAAAAGGACAGAAAGCAGAGTCAGCATTCGCAGAAAAGATGGTCAGCCAAATATTCAAATCTTGGCAGAGGCAAAGATTGAACCTTGACCCTTGTGTTTGGAGATTCTACAAATTGCACCAACCAAGCCCTTATCTTTACCATTTTCATAATAACCTTACAACAGAATACTATCAGGGCGTGACACTAACAATAGCCAACTAGCCAGTTTTGGCTAGTAGGTTTTCTCTTTCCACTAGCCACTTTGACTTGTAAACAAAATGAAATTGACTGAAATAGTTTCTGTCCTTCTCAAGGAAGACATATCAGAATTTTAACGCTTGGTTAGTAATGTTTTTCACTAGACTAGTAAGTTGAAAAGTTAGTGTCAAGCCCTGACTATTGAGAAGAATTTTTATTTTCATGACTACTTTAACCACAAAATAAAGCCTTGGTAAACTAAAGTATAGACAAAACAATTAACTATGTACACACACCGGATTTTTGGATTGGCTAATCATATAAAAGAAAATATAAGACTATACATTTTCTATGTAATTACATACTATGTTGTAAGACTATCAAGAAATCATTGCAGTGTCATATTTGTACAGAAAAATAAAAACAAGTCCAAACTTAAAAAGCAAGCAGAAAAATAATTGTATGCATTCTAGACATCTTGTGGTTGAAGTTTTAATGACCATTACCATACAGAAACAAGCTGACATTTTGAAATTGGCTCTGACAGAGGTTTAAAATCAATACATTCTTACATCAGCACTCAAAGTGAAGATCATAACATTCCAACATTACAAAACCCAAATTACATGGATTCAAACATCACCCCTTAGGCACATAGGCAGGGGGTGCACATACACCTCCCCACCTGTCCAAAAAAGTTCTCTCAAAAAAAAAAAAACTAAAACAGCAAAAAGAAATGAAGGGAAAAAATGAAAAGTGAAGAAATAAAAAAAATAGTTTATCAGAACTAGCAGTTTTAAATCATGCAGAAATTTTTTATTTGTTTTAAGTTGTTGTTTTAGAAATAAATTTTATCCATAACCATTTTGTCTATTTTCACTAGAACAGCATACTGTACATCAAATGTATATAGTTTTTAAGAACTGTTGACACAAGATCCACACAAATTTGAATGCATCCCCTGCAAAAAATGCTGGTTCTATGCCTGCCTCTTCTTTATAATTTAACAACTCAACAGCTTCTTCAACACGGTAAATGTAAAACTTGAGTGAGTAAAAATATAAATACTAAAATTATTTTTTATTATGTATAAGACACTATAATAATTTAGGCGATTGTACAAACCTCTTCCTCTATAAATTCTTCTATTGAAATTTCTTCTTTTTGTTCTTTTTCTTGTTTCTTTTTTAGCTCAAACCCAGGTGGTAAACAGTGCTTGTATATACATTTATCACCTCCATTGGGGCATACCCAGAACCATCCATACAAACTTTTTTCTATGGCCTCCAAAAAATGTTTACAGACCTGAAAGGTAAGGGTTAAAATTGACTTTTATATGGAGTTGCAAAGTGGCCACTGAATTTATTTGTTACAGTCAAATGAAAAATTAGGTTGCCAAATCATGGCTATAGCATGATGTGGTTGGCACAGTTGGTAAGATCTTTGCCTTCCAACCACAAGGTTCCAGGTTTGATTCCTCAGCTCTGCCAAAATTTGAACATTTGCGTGACCTTCTTTACCGTCAAAGCTTACTCTGCTTTCCATCCTCATGAGGTTGGTAAATGAGTACTAGCTTCGGCTGGGAGCTAACCTGCAATGGATTAGTGTCCCATCCAGCGAGAGTCAAGGACACTCATCTGCTTAACACTACAGCAACCCAATATAAGCGCCGGCTCCGATGGGTCGCTAGGCTCGTTGAAAGACTTAGCTAAATCATGGCTATAACAACATTTTTTTTATGAAAAACAAAAAGAGGCATTTTTTCATATATCAAAACATAATTCTACTTGAGAATAAACATAATGATAAACATGTATATAAAGGTATACTTCATTTCATTAAAAATGATTTTTTTTTTGCTTTACTTACAATATCAGTTTTTTGTTTCTGTTTTTCTTTCCCACCATGCTTCTTCTCTACAACTTCTTCCAGTTTATTCTGGTCCCAATTATCCATTGTATCTGTCAAGGTAATAATATGTACAAGGTAACATGCAGCATGTTAATAACAAGTTACATGAAATTGGTTTTTAAGGTAAAAAGACAACAGTGGCAACCGTTATAAAATTTTCCAGCCAAGTCAGTTTCTTTGTCATAAGCAATGCAAGCATGGATTAAAAACTTAACCCTGGGTTAGTGCTAATCAGTCTTTGAGCTACCAGGTACTGATTATTAACAATTTACCATATTTTGCCGTGTATAAGTCGACCCCCTATTTTGTAGCCAAAAAACTGCGAGTTTTAGAATTTCCGTGTATAAGTCGACCGCCATTTTTGCAAGATTAAAATACCAAAAGTTCTAAGTTTGTAACTCATAGGGAGCAAAATGTAAACAAAGTATTTTAAAAAGCGCCTTAACTTTGGAGGCTATAATGGTGAAGATAGTCGATGATTTGTACACAACTTAAAAAGCACAGAACTTTAGTTTGATTTAGAAGTTTTTTTATTAACTCAAGTACTTATCATGTAATTGCTAGTTCCAAACGTTTTAATACAGTTTTGAGGGGTGTTAAGAAAATCTGTGTTTTTTTGATCCGTGTATAAGTCAAGTGCAATTTTTAGAAGTAAATTTCAGGTGTTAAAGGATCGACTTATACACGGCAAAATACAGTAGTCTAACTGAAGGCAAATTCACTCACCATTTTTGAGTTCATCATCTCGGGTATCAACATACATACTTCTTTTCTCTCCTTTTCTTTCCAAGCTGAGGTCATGAGAAAACTTGCACTTATCACCTTTTGAGCATGATCCTTGTTTGTAAAATGAACACACCACAGACTTTGGGTCAGCTCCTGTTCGAAAAATTAGAAAACCTTTAAAACTACAAGTAGAGCAGGGCTCGACGTTGCAACCTGTGGGGTCACCAATGTGACTGGATTTGGTCAGCTAACTAACTAACGACTAACTTTTCACTTGTGGTTGCCAGTCTGGCCACCGCGATTTTAAATTCTATTTTATTTTTTTTTCATTTCGTAAAGATCCATGAAAAAATGAATAAAATTAATGTATCAATTTCATTTACCGAGCCGTTTAAAATGCCTTTATTATAATTAGTATTGTGAAATCATTGGTCTGCAGTACTGCTCTAAAGAAATGCAACCAAAAA
>JAOEHV020060648.1:0-16759 GCA_025447995.2 Isaurus tuberculatus
AATGGCGTCATGAGGTCGCCGAAACGTCGGGAAATTGTATCGTTTGTTTTTACTTGTCTATGTATTTCTAAATCATTATTAATATGAAAATAAAATTACAAAATTAACTTTGAAATTAGCGATATCTATTGAGAAAATTAAGCTGGAATCTGTGTATGTCACCTGTGTGATGGTTTATTGTTTACCGTCTTTGCTATTTGTGGATATCTTACACGCATTTATCAGATTTTTGCGCTTTTGCAACAACTGTCTGTAATTACTCGTTAAATTGTTTTAAAAATACATAATTACATTTGACTGTGAATTTGCTTCTTTATCGTCGTTTGACCGAAACGAACACTTTGTTTAGAAATTAGCTTCGCTATAGCTGGAACTTTTGGAAGATACTGAAAAACAAAACCGAACAAAAAGAAAGGGATATTAGTTGAAAAGGCCTTTCCGAACTCTATCCACAGTACAAATACAAGAAGGCAGCTTCGAATTTTTCTGAATGGAAAGGAGTGTGAAAGTTGAAAGTGCTCACGTTGGCACAAGCTTAGGTGCATGGCTGTTCACGTTCTTCACAAATTCAGTTTTTTGATTTGCCTTTAGAAGAAATGAAGATCAGCCTCAATCAATGGATGACGAAAATTGTTCAGGTGATGAAGCTGTCAAATGAGAGATACAGAATGCAGTGTTCAACGCTAGTTGAAGGAATGAAGGAATCCTCTTGATGACAACACTTCAATTCTTTGATTCGACTGATAGAAGGTGCAGTTTTTCTTGATATGACGTTTAGTTGTATAAAATATAGATTGAAATAATAGTTATATTAGATACTATCTATTGAAATAAGAAATTAATTTTTTTTTGTGCTTTTGAAGCGAATTTTTGTTTGCACAGTTGGAAAATATAGCGTTTCAAACGTACGATTCAAAATTTTGAGATGTGTGGGACAAACATTGGCGATTTAACGGGCGCTTAAAGTCGGATATTTCAGCCGAAAAATGGTAGTTTTCTCGCGCAGCCAAAATAACGTCACAACAGCTTGTGATGTAATCTAGGGGACACTAACTTTTTAGTATAGAGGAGAAGCAGAAAAGGGGAGAAAGAGGTTATTGTGTTGCTGGTACTCCGAACGCGCAAAGCTGCCAAAACACAAAGGAATGTTATGTGAATTTCTAAAACCAAAGCGAAAATAAAGCAAAACCTCGCCGCTGCTTGCCCTACATACGTCACTCGACCCAGTCCCTTTAACCATTTTTAATGGCAAAATAACCAACTTTAAACCGCGTATAAAATAAATCGCGAAGTATAATCCTGCACAACTCAAACTTTGGAATCCTATGTTTGAAAACCTAATTTTTAAAATGGTGCAAAAAAAAATCGCTTCATAGGCACTTTCAATAGATTTGTGGTTACTTTTAAAGTCACCAGCCATTAAACCACATCCTATTATCAGATTATCAATGCGTTTTTAAGAGCCCTGCAGCGTTTTGAGGCCAACTGTATCGAAACATTACAGGCCCGTACGCAGGGGGGTGCGCGGGGTGCGCACGAACCTCCCCCCCCCCAACGGTCGTAAAGGTCCGCAAAAGTCCACTCGATTAAAAAAGTAATGAATATAAAAAATAGTCTACGATGGAAAGTGATCATCAAAGCATATTTAGAAGCACTTTTATTTACCTGTAAAACAATCTCAATAATAAATTAAAATAAAATCTAATTTGTCAGTCCAGCAAAAATACCCTAAGCCGAAAGTTATTTTTATACAAAACTTTATTATTTTTTATGCTGTCCTGAAAGTGTGAAAGTTGTGATAAAATGACGTCATGGTCCCGAAAAAATTTGTTCGCACCCCCCCAGCAAAATTTCTGCGTATGGGCCTGCATTATCATTTTAAAGTCATACTTTGCTGGTTTATTAATATGTATATCTAAAAAGACTTTGCATATTGTTATTTGTTGAAACATATAATTGTATATTTAGAACTCGTTTTTTTTTTATCTGGTTTCTAAGCGCATCCACCCGACCATAACCTGCTTCCTGGAATTATTAGTAAGTTTAAAACAAACTCTGATGTTTTGGGGATTTACCCGAATCTACTAACAATTAAATAACCTAATATATAATCGCTATTAAAACAATTGCAAAAAAATAAGCCTTCACATAATTGTAACTTTTTTCATATATATCTGGTTAATTTGTGAAACACACCATTTTCTTCAGCTTGTTTGATTAAGTAGAGAGCTGCTCTGTCTTTAACTGATCCTCCTGGATTAAGATGCTCTGCTTTGGCTGTAATATCACAACCTGTGAGACAACATAAAAGTTGGAGAATTTCAGCTGCTGTTCCAGCTTCTTTTTATCAGTGTATCTAGTGCAAGTTTTTTTTATGAAGTGAAAGTGTTTTAATTTTATCAATGAATACCATACAGGTACATGGTGATGAACTTTGATTCCACCTGAAGCTGAACAATTATGTCCTGTATGTCATGGGGAATCTAATTATTCACTTAATGTTCATCTTTGAATAATCATAGACCTTATTCATAAATGGCGGCGATTTTAATATTCTTTTGTCTTCATTCAAATTAGCCCTACTAGCCTCGTTTAGGGTAACATATTCTTTTGAAAGTTTAACTCAAAAACGAGGCTAGTAGGGCTAATTTGAATGAAGACAAAAGAATATTAAAACCGCCGCCATTTATGAATAAGGTCTATTGAAGGGCTAATTAGTAGTTAACCCTTAAATAATTATTTAAAGATGAAAAACTGATCGGGGGTCCAGGGGGGATTTCCACGGGGGCTTGAGGAAGACTTCTAGTAGGTTCATTGTGAGTTTTGTTAGAGGAGTCCTGCATAACGTTTCAAGGGGGATCCACTGTGAGGTTTCTTAATGGGTCTCATGTAAGATTTCTAGAAGGTCCTGTGAACAATTTTTAAGGGGTCTGAAGCGAGATTTCTAGGGGCCCTGAAGCGAGACTTCTTGGGGGTCTGAAACGAGACTTCTAGGGGGTCTGAAGCGAGACTTCTAGGGGATCTGAAGCGCGATTTCTAGGGGTTCTGAAGCGAGATTTCAAGGGGGGATCCGAGCAAGTAGAGAAGGTTGCCATGTTCTCCAAGAAAATTTTTTAAAATTTGAATTTCTTGATTTACTTGTCAGAAAAGCATCTAAATTTTTAAGTCAAGCAAAAAATAAAAAAATACACAAACATTGAGCAACACTGAAACAGCAAGATGGAATTAATTTTATTATACTTTGAAAGAGGACCATAATTACAGGTACTGAAGGAGAACATATATTAGGGTGTCAGAAAAAGCCGGGACTGCTGGATTTTTGCTGGGTACCGAGTTTCATTGCCAATTACTTCTCTAACAAGTGAATAAATCGTTTGCCTTAATCAAGCACATTGTTCTACAGAGAATATCACTGAACCAATAAAACAATTGTAACATTGTTTTGAAGGGCAGACAGAGAAATTGCTTTTAACTGCATCAATTCTGATTGTAAAAGTATTTGCTGGATTCAGAGCTTATTTTCATACCCACTCGTGGGTAACAGCAAAAGAAAAGAAGCAAACCCATCTTCTCCTCCATTTCCTGAGTTTTTCAGATTCTAGTTAGAAAGCTTCTTTGTTGGGATAGCTGCTTATTTGAAAACATTTTGAAAGCACTGATACATACAAGAAAATAACTAATTATATCCATTTGCTCTGGAATTACCTGTTTCATCACTTAGTCTTTTAAATCTTATCAGTGGTGTTCTGCAAATTACAATGCATTACCATTAGACTTTGACTTGAAAAGCCATATTTAATCCTCATCATCATCGTCAAATATCCACTACACATAAGTTTGACATTACATGGTTGCCCTTCTCCATTTTATTATATTGAGAGGGTCTGTTAGGGCCACAGATCTGCATGTCTTTAGTTGATAGCTGTGATCTTCTTTTGTGAAGTGTACCCCCTTTATGTGGCCATCTGCTTTGAGGAAAGTGATCCAGCTGTGCTATAGAACTCAGTGTTCTCACCAGGGCAAAACAAAAGGGTACAGCACCCTTCTGTTTTTTCAAGCACCCTTTAGATTTTTCCAGCATACTCCTTATTTTTCCATCGCCCTTCTGTATTTTTATTGATTCCAGCCATATTCTATGCTATAAAATTGATAAAAGCAGCCAGACTTGGATTTTTCTTGAAACTGGGTGTCAAAATTTATTTGACTGAATGAATCTCTTGTACAAAAAGGTAAGTTATATTTATAAGATTTCTCTTTTTCAGTTCAGTTTTTTAACGTCTGAAAGGAATAAATACAAAATGGTGTGTCAAAACTGTGTTTTTCTTTTTTTTTAATTGTTATGCAAATATGTCTCATTATTATACAAATAAAGTGCCCTTTTGTTTTCAAGACCTGGCGAGAACACTGACAATTTATACTTTATGCATGTTTGCACATGTATAAGTCAATACATTGTGTAACTCAATAACTGTGTACGAGTTGGTTCTCATTTTGGGAGCCAATTTAAATTACACTTATTTAATTTGGCATTCTTCAAGAAAAATGTTTACTTGAACCTTGAAACACACAAGATTTTCTTTAATTGATGATTTCTAGAACAATTGCAACTGATTTATTTGAAGCAAGAAAAATGAATATATAATTTTACTTGTGTCTTCTGCTCTTGGAATCTTCTTGTCTTATAGTAATTTAGTTATTTCTAAGATTTGTGAAGCTTATTATTGATATTTCTTGCTTATGTATAAGTTGAGGTGAATTTTTAAGTGAATTGCTGATTATGTCCTAGAAAAAATGCTATTGTATTGGTTTTTTTGTCTACAAAAAATTTTACAAACTCTGTTTTTAAACTTATATAATTTAGGTTGAGAAGAGTTACCATAAAACAACAACAAAAACCACAATTTTAAGTCTTCTTCCAAGCATGTGAGGTAAGCATTTATGTTCCTGATCACTTTTATCCACTTGTAGTGATCCAAGGCATCATTACTAACCACACCCCTCCTCCTCTTAGCCTTGTCTACATTTTGCATCCATACGTTCTGGAAGCCCCGTAACCTTCTCCTCTTACTTGTAACTTAAGAAACTTTCTAACAATGTTATCAATCTCTTCTTGAAGTGCATTGCTGTATAACTGGTCCCTTATCACTATCTCATTAAGATCAACACAAATTCCTACGTGCTCCAAAAGCTTCTAGCATATTATCTGCAAGTTTAACTCCACAGATTGTTTGAACATGTGCCTTTTCACACTCCTAAGCCTAAGTTTCTAAATTGCCACAAGTCAGTTCATGGATTATGAATAATAGCTCACTGTATTTATTCTAATAAATGCCCCCCTTCCAATTGAGATATATATTAAATGCCCCTCTCCAATAAATGCCCCTCTCTTATAAATGCTCCCAAGAAGATAAAATCACAATTTTTAAATATAAACTAGTGAGCAGCACTCTGAATACTATTTTTGTAAAACTTTTTTTTTACCCCTACGCATTTCGTAAGGTTATAATTATGAACTTATGAAATAATTGCCTCTCTCTAACAAACGCCTCTCTCTAATAATTGCCCCCCCCCCCCCCGCCTTCCAAAGTATTTAAATAAATGCCCGGGGTGTTTATTAGAATAGATATGGTACTGTAATACAACAAGCCATCAACAAAATGAAATATTTTAATAATTACAAGCCTTAAAAAAATCTTATCAGTACAGGTAAGATTTAATTACCTTCCAACCATACCAATAAATCCATGACGATAATCCTGTAAAAACATTTGAATTAAAAGATATAACCTCAGAACGGTTTTAGGTAATCATATCTCCTAAGACAAAAACTTCTTGACATCCTGTTAATTACTCATACTGCTTGTCACTTAAAACTTACTTTTTGCATCTGAAAACGAAAGTGCAAACTTCCTTTGATTGGCGGTTTAATGCAATGCTATTTCTAGCTCAAACTTGAAATTATATACATACTTTGGTGAAAAATGTCTCAATTTTTATACTTGCCAGACAGTCAATCTTTTCATGCATTCTGCTTACCCAAAACAAAAAATTTCTCACTAGTTACAACTAATTTGAAATTATGCTAATTTCAACCCCTGCTTTTAATAAAAGAAATTACTCTCAACCCAGGGTCAAAGTTAACCAGTTTTTAAACTTTATGATAAAAACAAATCTCATTTCTAATGAATTCAAACATTTTTTTGTGTAGGGTATACAATTACTGTTCATTAAACAATACTCAGTTACATAAATAAAACCAAATATTTCTGAGTGTATAAAAAGTTCGGGGAAGGCATTTTTGGTTTAAAACCTTTGCTATGGTAACTATTATGTTATCAATTTATTTCAAGAGAAATAAGATGCCAAAAACCTTCCTGTCTGCATTTGTTGAAAACTGGTTTTAGTCTTTGTACTCCAAAGGTTGGACAGACTGGCTTTAAGCCCTCCAGTTTTCAAAGCTTTTTGGGAAGTATGTTAATTCAAGATTTCTGATCTGCCTTGACTAGCTTCAGGACTACCAGCAGCCCAGTCTTGGTACTTTTGGTATATATTTGAAATTTAAATTTAAACTGAATTTCTCTGTTTCCCCTCATTAAAATCTGATTTAATATAGGTCTGTAGGTTGGACACTCTGGCAGAATAATAACTTAGTAGTAAGAAGTGGATTATTTTTGTTTCAAAAGAAAAAATAGTACATATGAGCGTAGGAGCACAAGGGAACAAATCAGTTTTAAAAACAAGACAGTACTTTTAAATTGAAAAGACATGTTTGAAAACGCCTATAAATAACCATGTAATTGTAATTTGCTTCACTTTAAACTGAAGATAGCTTTATGAAAGTCGAAACATGTCTTTTCAATTTAAAAGTGTTGTTTTGTTTTTAAAATAATAGTCTGGAATAACATTATGTGGTGGAAAGTTAGTGTTCATTCTACCAAGGTCATTTTTTGGTATTCTTCAAAGATATTGTCAGCTTTTTATTACTTTTGAGAAGTTCTTGCTAATTTCAGTCAGCAAGGTGTTCTTTTTTACAAAATCCATAACAATTTAGTTAATATTTCCTTTCCTTCTATTGTATCTCCTAATGTTAGACATGCTAGACATATTGGTTGCACTTATCACCAAATTTCTTCCTATGTAAATTCCTAAAGCTAATAATTTTTCCCCAGAACAATAAGAACCTTGAATCTTCTGACTAATGAGGTGGTAAAAGCTCAAACCATGCAGAGCTTTTAATTGACCCTTTGCATGATGGCGTAACCTACTGCAACTAGTTACCAGAATTCTCTGCCTGCTTTCTTTTGTCAAATAATTAGTGGGAATTGATCTTCAATTCTCATGATGGAAAAACTTAAATAATAAAGAAAAAATTCTTATAGCATTCTGGTAGCTTAACTAGTAAAATGATGCTATCATGTAAAGGGTCAACTGGCTGCCATGCCTGCATCAATATCCCTACAGAACCCAGGTCATTTTAATGTAACCTGTGATCGTTGCCTGCCCACCTACAATATTTATAGCTCAACAGCTAACTTAGAAAATGTTATGAATTTTTTTAAGAGTCTTTATAATGTAAATAACATTTATTTAATTTGCAGGAGGGAATTTGAAGAAATAAGCTTGGCTGGTAAATAATTCCGTCCTAAGCAGAATTTTTCGTCTTGGTCAATTTCAAGTTATGGTGAACATTTTTTTAGAAAAAAAAATCATTATGTAAATAATGAATTTTAAGACGTCAAATCAAAATATTTTCCGAGACCAAGGCTTGCACGATGTTTAAATTTGAATTTTATCCAGACGATCCGCAACTAATATTGACTGGAACCTTCTATTTTTACTTAGTAACTAAATTCTCACGTTCTTGCACGCTAACTGATTTTAGTATTAACGTCCAAAGACATAAAACTATAAAAATCCTAAAAAACAACATATAAAATACTTGAATCATTTTCAGTGTAACATTAAATCTGGGCACTATCTAGGTACCTACCTTATTAAAATGTCGTACACTGTGCTTGCTTATAGCGGAAATAGCAAAAACTATTCTTCTTCTAGTTGCCATTACTCGTAATGAACAGTTGCTTGAGCGAGCTCTTAGCGACTACCACCGAAGTTTTATCGACCTTTACCGAGCTTTTATCGACGTTGATGGGGGTTTATCGAACGAATTTGCATAGTGCGCTTTGCACTGTGGGACAGTTCCTTACTGGCGCGAGTCAGCGCAAAAGAGTTCACAAGGGAACGGTAAGCTCTGTAATGGATTAGCATACAAAGGTGGCTACTTCGTTTTGGAAAGCGAATGAAATGCTTTTTATAAGCTGCAGTTATGTAGTGGTTACCAAACAGTGCGAAAGAATATGGATTGTTGATAAAGTTCTTACTACTTCTTGATGGAGTGGGGTGGATCGGTGCCTAGCGGTCCCCTTGGAGAGGAAGACGTTGAAGAATTGCGGTCTGAGCGTTCGATACGGGGATTAAAGGCTAGTACTACTTTACTTGTTGGGGTCATAAACTATGAATTTTGCAATAGTTTATCATTTTGAAATAGCTTTTGTTTATCAACAGTCGGCAGAGGAAATTGAACGCCTTACTGTGGACGAAAACCTTGGAGAGATCGAGCGTGCCGTCTTGCTTTTGAGGTGAGCTCCTTTTGCACACTCCAGTGAACATTTTTCTGCGATCAAATTAGTAAGCATTTGAAGCAAATGTTCAATTTATTTTGTTCCTAATGGGAAAAGCTGTCACTAATTTAAAGAATTGTCGGATAACGTGTTGTTCCGCCGGACATATATTCTTATAAGGAAGTTGTCGAACAAGTCGAAATGAGTACGCGAGTACAATTAATATTTTTTTTGTTATTCTACCATTTATTGTTTTCCCATGGTTACTTGTGAAACTAAGCCGTTTAAACACGAAATGCTTGCTTTGTTTTGAAGAAAGGATTATTTACTAAATAATGTCTGTTGTGCTTCATTGATATTTGAAAAATTAAACTGATCTGGATTTTTTTAACTGTTGAATTGTTTTGTCTAAGAATGTTTGATTTTTAAAGTCAGATACTTGAACTAAAAATAAATTTGAAAACATCGTTGAAATTACTCCACAGTTCAGGTGAAATTGACATGTAATTTACTGTATTTCAAACTCTGCTTCATACGTAGTTCAGGTAGTATTTCTCTTTGTCTTTGAGTGTCGGTAACACAACATGATTCGGAAGTATAAAAATTTCTTCGTGTGTTAATATAGTATTGAATTCAACTAAATTTTTAGATTTTTTTTCCGATTTTTTCTGTTAAACTAAAAAAAATACTCACTTATTTAGAAAATGAGGGATTAGAATTTTCCATTTGCGGTTCATTTTCTGGTTCTGACTACACTCAATTAGTGTGTCTGCGATGATCTGTCTTTCCATTTGACGCTATATTTAGAGTTACCATAACACTTTGAAGTATTATAAGGACTAGTTTCTAGTGTTTGTAATAGTGTTAACCTTTTTCTTTTCAAGTTTTCCGTGTTAATTACTCGACGGTGACGCAGTTCTCTCATATAAAGGAAAAGTATTTCTCTTTGTTTTTTATCATTTTGCTCACATATTTGCTCTACAATTCAACAAATAGTATAAAACAACTTGTACTGCATAATTAGCATGTCTCAGAAAAAATTTAACCCAACCGTATATCAGTCAGAAGTTTTGTCACATTCCACTTGTTAAGGCTTTATGCAAGTTGTTAAATATTTCTGATCAAAAAAGCAACAATTTTTTTTCTCAGTTTATACTAAGTAACGTTTTATTTTCTCTTGTTTTAATGAAGTAATGAAATGAAATGAAAAATGATCCATATCAGGAAACAAAACATATGTTAAAACTTAGAAAAATAGATGCATGCTTGTTAACAGTGGTATAGTCTCAACAGCACTATTTATCAGTATGACATTACAGCAGTTACATTTGCCAAACAGATGTTTTTGAAAAATTATCTGATAAAATCTGAATTTTTCTGTGAAGGTGTTACATTGTCCAGATGTGCTAAATTCATTACCAGTGTGGTATTTCAAAAATTATTCAACAAGATCAAGTTTTGGTTCTCAAAAGTTATAATATTGTTAGAATTATTTTATAAATGAAATATAAGAAAAATTTCTGTGGGGTTATTGTTTGGATCAATAGTTTTCCAGGTTCAATATCAAGTTGTTCTGGTTAAGAGATGAAGCAGCTACAGTGTGAGCTTTTTAAGTTTAAGCCACTTATCTCAGAAGTTAATCTGGTAAAATTTCCATACTACGCCATACAATCATTATACATACATTTTATTCAAAAGAGAAACAATAACATGTCAAAGTTTTCAATGTGCTTTTTGCATTCATAATGTGTATATGGGATAGTATGGAAGTTTTACTGTTAAGCTGTCAACATTTCACATTGCACGTATTTACTGATACACTTTTAAAATAGTTTTTTCCAAAAAATTGACAATGTATTTAATTAGATGTGGCTGTACATAATCTAAACCTCTTAAAAGAAATATAAGCAACCGTGATGCCTAACATGATTTGACTTAATCAGTTCTAGGCTAAGCATTTTTTTGTGAAGATCTATAGTTTATTCAGTTCTGCAAAATTTTTAACAATATTTCAATGATGCTCAATAAAATTATAATTGTGTTAGAGTTTATCAGTTTATCGATTTTTTAATAATGGTGTTAAGTTGTCATTGAAACATCATTATTTATCTGCATTAGTTTTTCTAGTTAATATTGATTTTTTGGAATCTCAAATGTGGGAATATTGCAAGAGTTTGTTTAAACACGGCAAAAAGTTACATTTCATATCTTAATTTTCTCTTTACTCTTCTAAGTGAACCTTTTCAGTTTGAGTAATTATACACCAAATCAACTGTGCAGTGTAAAATCAGAAACAATAGGTATAACCTGATTGTTTCTTCTGGAATTGAATTAGAGGTAGAATTGTTTTTTTTTATATACTTTGTTCATGGTCTGTTGGTTTGTTGTAGCTTTGGAAAGTCCTGGAATATTTTTTGACCAAAAGTATACAAAACCAGAGATTACAAAAGTAGATAACTCTGTCAAAATTGCTGTTGTAAAAGGCTAATGGTTGGATCATCACTTTTTTTATATATTTGTAGTCAACTTCATAAATATTTCAACCTTGTATTGTTGAAGTTACAGTACTAGTTATTCGAGTGTTAAAACTCTTGCCTCACATCTCTACCTAACTCAGGTTTAATAAACCCTGGGCCTCACTGTTGGTACTTTAGTTTTTCTTCCTCAGCAAAATAATTTCATCCTCAAAGAAACTCCATAAATTAATAGTAATATTCAACTAGTTATACAGCTAAAGTGAGAAATAAATGGAGTTGTTGAAGTTGTGAAGAGCTACAGTATCCTGTGGATGCATACTAAGAAAGGTCATCATCTTTACTATCATTTTTCCAAGATAACTATTGTGTGAATTGAATGAAACCTGGATTAGATGAAAACGTTTTATTTTATTACCTTGTTGTTGATCAGTTAAACCTTTTTTTCTTTCAGTTCTGGCCTTGAAATACAGAAGCTGAGTGTCATAGAAAACTTGCCAAAGCTTCTTGAGATAAATAGCAGTGATGTTGTAAGAAATGTTATTCCTCTGCTGAGGGTAAGCTACTTCTATTGTACAAAAATGCATCTAATACAATTAATATAATAAGCCAAGTTATTCTCGCGTTTTGATTCGTTCTCACCTATGATCTATTAGAGTACAGACGCACGATCAATGTCATATGGGAATAAGTTTATTTTTTTATTATTATGTAAAACAAATAGATTCCATGTTTTTGTGCATCTGTTCAGTAATAGATCACAGATGATGTCAAACTGTGGTAAGAACATCAGTGACACACTCGGCTAACGCCTCGTGTGCCACTTTTTTTATTCTTACCACAGTTTGACGTCATCTGTGATCTATTACTGAACAGATGCACGCTAACATGGAATCTATTTGTTAACTAGCAAGTAAATTTGACTTTCTAGAACTTTTTGTCCTCTGGAAATTAACTTGCTCTCTTTATACAGCAAGTTTGTTTTATTACTTCAAGCTGCTTTTCAATTGACTAGTAAGCTCATTTAAAAAGGCCAGAAAAAGTTCATGATGTTATAACTATTCTTACAATGCGTTTTTTTAACTCAGAATTTGCATTTAAATTTTTTCCATTTTTTAAATTGGAAAGGGAAAAGTTAGATTGCTGCACCAAAAAACGATTCCGGAAAAAATATAATTTTTACTTGCCCGTTAAAAATATTTCTTGCTGCAGGCAAACAGCTAACCCTACATTTTTAATGAAAATCTATTGCTCACTTTTCTTTTTTTTATTTAACAAATGTTTTTGTACTCCTCAAGTTGTAGCTACAGCAAATGTCACTGATTACAATTTATTTTTTCTCATTTCCTTACTTTTTTGCAAAAGTCTAACACTTTGTTATGTGATTCATCGTAAAACAGGAATTCCTATATGTAGCCCCAATACACATCCAGCTAGCATCAAGCAAAATATTTCAGAGGATTATTGAGAATGGAATTGTACAAGTTTATGTTTTTACATCATCATTTCTCCCAGTTATTCTTCATAACATTGAAAGCAGAGATATATGTGAGTAGAATGATTGTATACTTAATATTTAAATTTGTTCAAGACAAAAATATAATACAGTGTTATTAAGTCAATAACTAACACATACAAATAAAAATAGATCTTAAGTCCTACAGCAGGCCTGTCAGTGAAAAAATCAGAGGGCGTGCAATCATTCACTCGCCTTGGCTGACCGAGGTGTGCAGTGACTTAAGCGACTAAAAACGCAACAATGCAGGTGCTTGTAGATTATGTCTGCTTTTTTACCACAAAGGAGACAAACTGTCTAGACCGCTTTCAATAAAAAATTAATAATTATTTTTGATACATTTAAATGGTTTTTCTTAACATAATGGAGCTCACTTTTTAATAAAATAGAATCCAGAATGACTTGTGGTACATGTTTTTCCGCAAATTCAAGAAGAAAAGAAGCACAATGACCTGTTTTCAAAACTGCTTAGAAATACCAAGAGCAATAAATTATATATTTTAGGCATGCGATGGATCGCACGCCTTTTATTGACAGGCCTGCTACAGTATTTCCCACTAGCGTAACTCTTCCACAATACATTTTTTTAGTTTCCATGTTGAAAATTTCCTCATTCATACATTCTTTAAAAGATTTTTGTAGATTTACCTTGTTCTATTTATTGTTGTTGTAGCAATAGCCAATACATGGCTGGAGGCCTTGCAGGCTACAATCTGTTATTTACCAAAAGATGTTTTAAAGAGAGAGGTATGTGTTTTGAACAAGAAATGACAGAAGATAAGTGATCCAACAACTATCCACTCTATATATGTGTCTATAGAATTAACTCAATATAGTCCAGTAATTGGTGATTCCAAATTACCTTTTCATACTCAGTTCTACATTTTAGGATTTCCTTTGCTTGAATTGTGTACATAATGCTGAAGATAATTCACAGGGTTTTTGCTAGTTAAGTGCTGTAGTTCAAACTCAATCACAGTACAGTTGACTCCCAATAACTCAAACCTTCAAGGGAAATAGAAAAAGGTTTGAGTTATCAGGAGTTCGAGTTACCGGGAGTTGAGAACAAATGACTGGAAATAAGGAAAAACGATGATCCTGTGCACTTCTATTCATACAATGTACATTTTAATTTACAATAATTTGATTTAATTAAGTACTGTATGTATGTAATGAAATGTTTCTACTAGTATCGCTTTTTCTAATAATTTTCTAATAATGAAAAAACGGTGTCTGTGCATTTCTATTTATACAATGTACAGTACTGCGATCGGTTTGTTTCTCAAGTAAAAAAAATATATATATATATTCTGTTAACCTTAAAACACATATTTGAATTAATCAGCGCAGTTGGTTTCTGTGTGATTGTAGGTTCTTGGAGTAGCGATATCCAAAGGCCAGTTATCACAGTCAGTTAATAGTAGACTTGCCAGCTGTAAGCTCCTAGGCAAAATTGCTCCCAAGTTTGACCATATCTGGATCAAGAAGGAATTGATGGTACTTGTAACATCCCTGTGTCAAGATGTTGATTATGAAGTCAGAGCATGCATGTGTTATCAGTTAGAACCTATAGCAAAGGCTCTTGGGTAAGTTTAAAAGAAACTTGTTTGTTTGTTATCAAGTAACCCTTATAACTAGTAGTACAAGGCAGAGAAAGTGCTGCCAAGTTGGAATTTAGTGTGATAGTTATTGAACATATGAAAAATGTATGTAGACATGAACCACAATGTGTAGGCAACTCTTAATTTATTTATCAGATATAAATCATCAAATATCTTTTCACATTCCCAACGTGGTCATTGTAACATACTTGTGACATACTTGAAACCCAGTCCTCCATGAAACTATAACAAATGGCCCGGTCACGTAGGCTCGATAGATAGACTGGGATCGGGACAAATAACTCTCAAAAACAGGAATAATCTCAGCCAATATTCTCAATTCATCAGGAATAAAACAAAAGAATAACCAATAAGTCAAGTATTTTCCATAGATCGGGACAAATAACTGAAAGAGAAGGAAAATGGGGGAATTGAGATGAAAGAAAGTCAGGGATCTGAACAAAGTCCAGGACATTGCACAATGAAATTGAACTTTTCAATCCCACAAGAATATTACCAAAATAATCTTACATAATTAAATCTCCTTAATTCTATTTTCAAAATAAATAGGCCTGCTAACTACTTAAAGTTTGTCATCATTAAATATGGATAGTATTCACCTATTTTGTCATGATAATGCTGCAGACATGGTTAGGTAACCGTTACGGAAGATTAGGTGAACTTTGTATAATACTACATTCAGTCAGTTCAACTTATATATCGTCCAGTTCATCATTGCTGTCATCGATAAGAAGTTCTTAAATTACAGAGGGTGGGGGGCTAAATAGTGGGGGCTAAAAAGAGGGTGGAGGCTTATTTTTTTTGCTACCTTTCAAGTGAAGGATTATTAGAAGGGGGGGCTAAATAGAGGCTGGGGCTAAATAGAGGAAATACGGTATGTGCTTGAGCATTTTATGATGTGTTTGATTATGAAGCTTGGTGAGGGTAATTACTTAGCTCAAGAATTGTTAAAAAAATTTTTTTTTCAGTTTGGAAATCACAAAAACAAGTGTAGTTCCTGAACTAGTAGAGCTGACTGATGATGAAGAAACTACTGTACGACTAGCTGGCCTAGAAACAATAACAAACCTTCTTGCACTTCTAGATGACGGTAAAAATTTGAAATTTGTAAATTTGTTTTGTACTGGTAAGACTTAAACATTTTTATTTTGTTTTTGAAACCTAATCACTACAACTTTTTTACTCCTAAAAAATTGTAAAGTTTGATAGGGATTGATACAGTTTATTGTTTGTGCACTGTCTGAAGTTCTAAGCAGAACATTAATTATCGGATAATTTTTAAAAGGTTAGGTTAGTTTAATCTTTTTTTCTAGGGCTTACCAAACAATATGTTTTGTTTACAACCATCAAGGGTTCTACTGTGCTCATGTTTTAATATTTTTTTGTTTTGGTCAGATACATGCACTATCATAATTGCACCCTTGCTGCGGAAATTCTGTGAGAATATTCCTCAGGGGGATTATCAATCACTCAAAACAGTAGCAAGATTATTTGGGAAGCTCTGCTATGGCCTTTCAGGTGGGTAGTCTACTTTGTAAACATTATCAGAGTATAATATAGTTATGCATGTTTAGTAATCTTGTTGCGTAGGATCAAGAGCTTGAGTTTGCAAGAAAACGAAGTATCCCACTTCAACCATGAGGGCGCTTATGAATTCTGCAAACATTTTTCAAAAATAGAATTTACAAAAAATCAGAATCTAAAAAAAAATATTTCATTAGGATAGCAGCATCTCATTACAGTTTATGTTCTATGCTACATGTTTAGTATGAATGAGTAGAACTAAAGGTTAAGTGACCAACTCTCTCACCTACTGTAAGCAATTTGAAGACTGACCCTGAAATTGTTGCTGTTTGATACTGTATAAAAAATTTGTAGCACACTTTCAATGATAACACAGGGTAGGACACTGATTTACAAATTTGTCATACTGATTACCATACATTTAATAATTGAAATGATTTACAGTTAATTTTGATGACAGCCAAAGAAAGTGGTTCTTGGACTACTATTACAAAATTTGTAATTGTGGAAATCCCACAAAGCAGTCAGACAGGGTTGGAAGCGTTACGCTAGCACTCCAGGTAGGCGAATACTGTTGTGTAAACATGGGTATGCAGTGTGTTTTTCAGACTCTTTAGAAAGTAGTAACACAACCTGTATAATTTTTGTATTGAGACCAAGACTGTCCTCATCATAATATTAATTTAAATAGTACAATTTTTTTTTAAAAAATCTAGATTTTTTTACAATAAAGATTATTACAAGCTTTTTTCAAAATGTTTTGATATATCGTATTTACCCACGGATAGGCCGCACTTTTTCCCAGAAAAATAGGACCGAAATTAGGGTTGCGGCCTATACGTGGGTACAAGCGTTTTGACACTTCATTAATATGCAAGAGATCTCACGGTCGTCCACTAAATTGGCATTTTAATGTTGGTTTTCAATTGTTACTGACTTGCAACACATACAACTAAACACTAAGTCCATATCTTCGAAGAATCCTGATTTTCTCTGCAGCAA
>JAOEHV020060858.1:0-16740 GCA_025447995.2 Isaurus tuberculatus
TTAACCATCAAATAGCGAGTTTCAAATGCTTATAAAAAATCGAGAATACGACCGATTTTGAAAATTCTTTTTTAAAAAACGACCTTATTTTCCAAAGATTTTCAGTAGATGAAAAAAAAATATTTGGTGTTAGTAGCACTTTGTCCAAACGACTACAACTTACGGAAAACTCAATTTAGTATATCAGTTGTAAAGTTTAAAAATACCTTAACAAGATCCAAATTTCTGCTGTATGCGTTTGTAACACTTCCATCGTCATTGTAGGGTATAAGCCTGGCTTGCTCCAGCAGCCGGTAAAACTGATTCCTCATTCCTAACGATTGGTTTATAGTCGTTATTAGATAAAACTTTGACTTGCTACAAACTAGTTACCGTTACATTAGTTACACATGCACCTGTTGTATTTTGTTTTTATACGAGCTGGTTCGATCGGTAATGCTTTTAACCTAAAGGGTTAAGAGTGATGCATACCTTGGATATAAGCTAAGGTTTTGGTCCTCATTACATTTTTGAGGTGAGAATATATTTGTGATGAAATCTAAATTATTGACTTCAGTACCTCAACGATTCAATTTCGCGTAACCTGAGCGGACTTTTTTTGCCTAGTTTTAAATTTGAGCAAGAAAAATTTTTCTTCTTATTTGTTCTCGACTGGCAAGAGGTAAACTAATGTTAGTTAGTTTCAACCCCGCTCTTTTATCATTGTTTGTTCCTTCAAGATAGATAAACACATTTAAGTCGCATCACTAACATCGCCAATCGTGCGGTCCAAAATGAGCTTCAAATTTGTCAACTTTTATCCGGCATTTTTAGTTTTCCTCGGAACCCGAGTACAAACACACTCCTTTAGCAAGAAGGAACGGGGATTCACTGTTTTAATAGCCAGGGATTCAGATAAGGGCCGGTGAACGGCGAATTTCGCCGGTGCTCTCTTGACTTTTGAGGAATATTCGCCATAGCTTCACGGGCCTTCGCCAGAGCTATTTTAGGGTTGGAAGTCCGATAAATTGTCTAGTTAAATGTCAAAATGCATAAAATTTGCAAACTAAACCATATTTGTTTGAACTCTTCAGGTTTTAAGCTATGTCTGATTTCAACTGATTAGTCACCGTTAATAATTAAAAGCACAGCTATACGTGTCACACAGTTATTAAAGATTTCTGTCACGGAAAACACTGCAAACCTTGCCGTGAAACAAATATCTTTTAAACCCTAAGTTTGTTTCCTTGTTGGGGGGAGGGAGTCGAGGGGGGCATCTGTGTACCTTGTAAAAATTAGCCGGGGCTTTTATAACGACGTTAAATACGGTATTTACTTCTTATAACATAAACCAAAATTATTACTCACCACTAATCATGTTCAGCGTTCCTCTATGAAGGAAGTTACGATTAATGAAGTCCCTCTCAGCCGGTTTATACATCACGTTTGACCATCCTTCAAATGCATTTAACAACGCCACGTGATCACTGCGTGATTCGCCTGCAAAACTACGGTGTACCTGCAATAACGAATAAAATTATGAGCGTTCATTTTACGTTACTGATAAGATATGCATCTCTGTGCATGAAGAGTAAAGAAAATGTAGTGTATTCGAAGAAGATTTGAAAAATAAAATTAGTTTGAAAATATACACAGGCCCGTACGCAGGAATTTTGCTGGGGGGTGCCAACAAAATGTTTTGGAACCGACCCCCCCCCTCCCAACCCTCGGATACATTCTTTCCTTAAAAAGTCTTGGAAAAGTAAGAACTAGTCATAACTGTTGGGAACGGTCAATTTACAAGATCCAATAATGCCACTTAAAAATGGTGCAAAGACTATTGTGCAGTTAACAGCATTGGATGCTACAAAACGATTTCGCATTTATTTACGGAATCTAAGTCATTGCACGAAAAAGCCTTAAAAAACCTCAGTTGAAGCTTGTAAATTTTCATGCTTCAGTTTCATACATAGTTAAATAGCGTAAAAATTTCCGTTCTTTCAGTATTTGTTATTTGCCGATAGAACTTTTAATAAAAGCTTGACTAGTACTATAGGGTGTATTTAAATCTTGTTTACTCTTTTGAAGCAGTTTTATTTCAAATACAAAAGCACGAGGCCCGAAACCTGTGAGGGAAATGTTTCGTAGAGAAGGTAGTCTACGCTCTACGCAATATTCACCATGTCAGCTTCCTGTCTCTTGCTCATTGGTATCACAAACGGATCTTTGTAACCCAGCGAAGCAGCAATGGTCAGTACAGGATCATGACACCTGTTAGGCAATGAATATATAATTAACAACGAACTTGGTGCCAATTACGCTAACAATTAAAAAAATACGGAAAATTCAATTGTTTAAAAAAATAAAGATTGAAATACAGTAAAAACCCGCAACTAAGAACCTACCTTTTTGGGAAGTAGCCTGAACAGGTTCTTATGTAAATAGTAGTTAACACAATTTTAGGCTACTTAGGTTCTTAAAATAGGTTCTTAATTCTATACATAAAATCTGAAGATCATGGTTGATTTAGAAGTGGAAGACGTACAGACTCTTTTGTTTATCTTGGAGCCACTTTAGACAAGATGGGCGGAACTGAAGCCGACATTAAGAGGCGTCTCTCCTTGGCTCGGGCTGCTTTCGCATCTCTATACATAAAATCTGAAGATCATGGTTGATTTAGAAGTGGAAACGTACAGACTCTTTTGTTTATCTTGGAGCCACTTTAGACAAGATGGTCGGAACTGAAGCCGACATTAAGAGGCGTCTCTCCTTGGCTCCGGGCTGCTTTCACATGTCTACATAAAATCTGGAAGTCAACAAAGTACAGCACACGCACAAAACTACGAATATATAACACCAACGTTATTGCTGTGCTAATGTATAGTTCTGAAATGTGAAGGACAACAGTGGCAGACAATGGAAAACTTGACTCTCTCCAACATAAGTGCCTAAGTAAGATACTTAGGATTTACTGGCCTGAGAAAACCTCAAACGAAGACCTTTATGAGAGAGTGATCAAGAGAAGAAGGTGGAAATGAATAGGCCAAGTGCTTAGAAAAGACATGAACAGCAACCTAAAGATTGCACTTACATGGACACCTGAAGTAAGGAGGAGAAGAGGGAGACCAAGGAATAGATGGAGGAGGATAGCAGGAAAGGAAAGAGACCAACTCGGGTGGAATTCGTGGAAAGAGGCGGAAAATGCAGCAAAGGACCAGAAAGGATGGAGGGGGATGCTGAACGGCCTCATGCGTCCGTAAGGGCACGGAGAGGATATGTATGTATATGTATCCCGGGTTCCACTCCATAGCCTTATTTGGAATATATAGTCCTCAGATCTTCTCTGCAAATGACCTAACCAGGTCAGTCTCCTCTTTTTGATGACAACTGGCAAAACCCCCTGTCCAGACCTCCTTCTCACTTAATCATTGGTCACCATATCTACCCCCGTTGGACGACGTCAGGGGGAGGATAGGCGTGGCGAATGGAGCATTCTCGAGCTGTTTTAAAGTTTGGAAATGCAAAAATTTGAGCCTGAAGACGAAGTTAAGGATTTTCGTCCTTGATGTCTGAGGAGGATTCTGCGAGTATCCCGTTCCCGTCTTGACAGACTGTGCTTTCCAAGTACTTCAAATTCTCCACCTCCTTCTCCCCCTCATCTCCAGTTTTGACCTCTACTCCATCGCAATTCATCGAGATGATTTCACACCTTGCTGCATTCAACCTCAAGTCAAAAAAATCGTGTGATAAAAACAAAGACTCACCTGAAGATTGTTCCATAAATTATCATCTTAGCAATCTTTGGATCAACCGGTAAATTAGCCATGTGTTTTCCAAGAGCTGTCAACTTTTCCTATTAAAAAAAAACGTTCAAATGCGTTTTGCTTTTATAAAAGTAGTAAGTACCTACAGCTGCATGTGACCGAAACAAAATTAACTTGAGAAGATCGAATGAAAAATTAATACCACAAGTATTTATGGAAGTGAAGGTGATAAAAACGGAAATCATTATACAATAATGTTATTACATTTTTGATTAATTCTTCAATAATTTAGGTGATGTATGAAAAAAAGCATGGACGTTTTAACTCGGATTTTAGATAGCTGAAAAGCTATAACTTCGAGCTCGGAAAACAAACAACAGAATTAAAGTTAACAATAAACCCAGGGCTTCAAATAATTACCAGGCAGACGCCGGTCATGTATGTTATTGCTCGAACACGACCCGTTTTTGGCCGATCAAATTGCAACTATCTACAATTTCTCAACTACTAAATTGTCTAGATTTTTATTCGTTTTTTTTTCTTTTGGAAAACGTTATCCCTCGTGATTACCAAATAATTTAAAGTTAAAATTTCTTTGATCGAGCAAATGACCGGACAACATGAACCGCAATCGATTTTCCCCGTCAATACCTATTTCTGACTGAACATTGTCGGACTTGACGCCCTTTAAACTCCAAATGATAGGAAGGAGACCAACTGTCTATTTATAAAGCATGGGTGATTTGACCCCGGCAGAGATTAACTACGGCAAATGCAAACATCGGTCAGAGGATAAGTTTTAACTCGAAACAACTGTATTTAAATCCGACATCGTGACGACTACGACACACCGCCATCGCCTTTTTGTAGTACACTTACAAAATTAATATTTTTGCACGAGTAGGAGTGCAAGAGATAAGTAAACGATGATGAACTTTCGTAAGTAAATATAATTCGAATGAGGAAAAGATAAAACGAGTCTTTTATTCAACGTCTTTACGCGCAGAATGCGGTAGCCAAATCTCCCCCAGTAAAAGGCGGGTGATTTAAGTGGTCGACAGCACAGATTTTGACGTTTAAGTCGATTGTAAGGGAGGTCGAAAACGGGAAATTCCGGGAAAAAAACCCATTGAGGCGCATTGGATGAGATCGACAAATCTCGGCCCACGTACGAAGCCCAAGATTCGAGCTCGGGGCAGTAGTGCTACCAGGCGCAAAAGATAACCACTAAGCCAACCCGACTTCCTGAAACAAATCTTCTGGAATAAATAAATAATAAATAAATACTTATTGGGCAGCTCCCCGAAAGGGGCTTTTCAGTTGCCATTAAAATCCCCCTTTCCTCAATTAAGAATCCCAACTGGTAGGAGGCAAACCAGTTGGCTATTTACAAAGCGTGGTGAATTTGTCCCTGAGATATCCGAGGACAAATCCATTCAGTAGTCACAGTCGGAGATTTGAACCCGGGTCACCCGCATTCAAATCCCAAACTCTAACCACTGAGCCACGCTGCCTCCTGGAAATTTATTTAGATACGATGTCCTGTTACCCTCCCAAATTATTACCCTAAAAACAGTCACCATACCAACCTCGTCGTCAATGGCTCCAATTTCCTGTAAAATGGTCACAGCATTTTTTACTGAAAAGAAAAAGAGAGTCCATCTGTAGACTAAACACAAATTACTTCGTTAATGTTAAATCAAGCTCATCTCTGATTTCTTACCTGTTAAATCTGAGGGAGGATCAAGTGCCTTTGATAAAAACATGAAAGCTTTTGTGTCTTGCCTTTGGAGCTAAGCGAAAATAATGTAAAAAATAATTAATTTTGATTGTCATTAATTTTTGATGTTTTAAGTGGTCAAGAAATTAGTGACTGAATTAAAGTGAAACTTTTTTCCTGAAGTTCAACCTAATAAAAACGCTAGTTGGGTCACAAAAGCATAGGTAGCTTACTTCATATTCACGATTCCTTACTAATCGGCATTTGCATCTTCATTCCATCGATTTCTGTTTAATATCTACCATAACACAGGGTTACCACCTTTCAGTAATAACTGAATTCAAGGACTTCTCCAGGATTTTTAAGGGCTTTTTCAATTAAATTCAAGGACCTGGGACTAAACTGATTGCAAGATTCCTGATCGTCCAATAAACAGCAAGTTAACACCAGCTGGTCTTTGTATCAGCAGCGAAGCTATAATAATTTTAAAATAAGTACGACAACTCTTAACCTTGGTGGTTTATTTTGAGACATGTTTCGGCGTAACACATTAATTGTGCATTTACACTGACGATGGCGTAGGTACGCCGAAACAAGTTTGAAAATAAACCGCCAAGGTTAAGAGTTGTCGTGCTTATTTTCAAATTATTAACAGCAGCTATTTTATAGTTCAAATAGATACCTTACCTTAAGTTTTTATTTTTACTGTTTTACAAACGGTAACACTAATAAAGTATCATTCAGCACAAAAATGTTAACTATGTTTCGGAAAAAATATTACTTGCGTCTTCTATTGAGTTGAATAAGGAAAAACAGAACATTGAGTCCCGGACAGCTGAGGCAGGGATAAATGAATTTTGCGTTGCAAAATTAAAAGTCCTGGACTTCCCAGGACTTTTACTTAAAATAATATACTTTAATAAATATCATAGCATTATTTTAACCATTAACTATGAGCCGCCAACTAAAGTAGCAAACACGTTTCGGACTACGCTTAGTGGTTCAAGCCCATCAACAATTCTAGTCGGGTTCACAAAAGCGTAGAGGATCTTTTTCTTATTACGACTACCGCGACTGTTGTTATATTTCATATTCACGACAGTTGCTGTTTATTCTGTTCTTTATGTTTAACATCTACTCTTAAAACTACCAATCATGGAGCATTTGTTTTGAAAGCACAAGGCTTGGGTATCTTAAATTCAACACTTTATAACCTGTTACACTGGCGAGAAGTTTATGCGCTCGGATGCAGATAGCTTCCAACAAATCCCCGGCAAATCAACATATACCTTTGACTGAAGAACAATTTCTTCCAATGGCATTCTCAGCATTTCTGGTCTCTGATACTCCTCTGTTTATTGAAATAAAATAAAAACATAAAGAATATTACCAAATAGTTGAATGAGTACCAACGTAGGCGTAGCGGTAATCACTCGCGCCTCTCATCTCCACGACCCGGGTTCGACTCCCGGGCTCCGCACGTGAGCTGAGATTTGTCGATCTCAATCTGACTCCGAGGGTTTTTCTCCGGGTACTCTGGTTTTCTTCCCTCAGCTAAAATCCACTCCTTGCAGGAGTTGCAACCTTTGTAAGGGACCCCGTGTCCTATTGTTGTTTCTCGTTAGTGTTGCTATCTAGAATCTTTATAAATCAATAAAATAAATAAATGAATTAAAAGGACATAATATTTCCCAATCTGCAAAATGAACTTTAACACGATATTGTATCAATTTTAGTTGCAAAAGACCTTGCACAATTTGAACTTTGTTAGATACGCGGCAAACAATTTGAAATGACACCAGTTCATTTTTGCCAGAATTGCCATAAAATTAAAGAATGGGACAATGGTAAGTATCATGACGGTGGTACTGATGAGTGATGACGACTGACCAGTTTCATCATGGATAATGATGAAAATTGCTTGAGTGTTGACAGTTGACAACATGCAGAACCAATGATTGATGATGACGGTCAAATCTCGTCTAAAACAACGAAAGACCAGCTTTATAACTTACGCACATTCCGAAGCAGAAAAACCACCTAAAACCTGTAACATTTCTTTCGAAACACATTGATTTTCAACACTATCTTTAGAATATCATTGACAGAATTTTTACCCATCTGTTGGTATCTTTCTGAGGTAAAGAGATGAAAGCAGTAGCCTGGTTTGGTTCTACCCGCCCGACCTTTCCTTTGTGTCACACTTGCACGCGATATCCAATGTGTCATCAGGGACGAAATCTGAATCGGAGTATGAAAAGATAAAAATCTACACTTACTACAACTGCAGTTTGCATCTCAAGCAAAACAACTTACTCTGTTATAGGGGTATCCCAATGGTCTTTGCGAGCAGTGTGTTTATTTTTGCGAGCAATCCGAGCATGCGAGCACCTGCAAAAATTTTGCGAGCACGAGCAAGCGAGCACCCGTGAAATTTTTACGAGCAATTCGAGCAAAGACCATGCGAGCACTTTTAAATTGAATGGGACCATTCGACACCCTTTGTTATACCAACTCGTGGGTATTACATTTATATTAAATGGAAAATAACGATGAAACTCAAGTTTGTCTAGCTGAGAATCAGGTTTCTAGTTTTTCTTTTTTTTTCAAAAAACATGAATATACACAATGTTATGAACTATCTGAAGCCAAGGTGTGAAAGTATGAAATTGATACGAATATTAGCTGTTTAATGACAAACTGTTCTTCATTTCACTATTTTCGTGTTTTTTGTTTGCTATATAATGCGTCTTGAAATGAACAACACACAAAATATAGCACATTCGTTGTGTGCTCGACAATTTAAAAACATCCTTGAAATCTTTCAGGGTAGTTTTTCACCAAGTGAAATACTTTCTTATCGACTTCACGGTTGTTACATTAAATTGTTTTTGCTGACTAATTCAAGCATACTAGTTATTACATCTCAAAAACAAGCATTTTTACAACATTTAAGTAGTGTGTGAGTTTGTACTGCGGCAATTTAGCAAAAATGATTCGAACAATCTGCACGCTTACGTGAGCAGTTGAAATAGTTGCAAAAAAAAAAGCTTGAAGGAAATTTTAATTTTAATGGGATTGACCACGAAGTGCCCTTACCAACTGAGCTACGAAGCAAAAGCTTTTTAGCGGGTCCATCCATGCAACTAGGAAAATATAGAACCATTATTGTGTTTGGACTTCAGGGCTTGACATTAACGTTGGACCGATGGCCCAAAGACATTTTTTGTCCTTTTAAGCAAGTACGGACCAGTGACTTTTGAAAATTGGTGGCCCTATGGGGCCAACAGCTCTTTTGGAAATCATTTGGTAAGATCTGTCGTTCGTCAGAATTATGGATAACGGAAAGCAATAAACAGCGTGCTATTTAAAAACATTTTCTGCCAAAGAAGACAACATAAAACGAATGAAACAAAGTTAGGCCAGTACAACATTTATTGGGCCTGCAAATTTCGAATTTTATTTACTCAATCAGGGCCACTAAATTCAAATGCTAAAAGTCAAGTCCTGGATTTGTAACGCGGTTATTGCTTAATTCTTTTATCGGGTTTCAATCTTTACCTATTTTCAAGCCAGATAAACGAGTCTTCCCCTACTTCTCTACATAAGATTCCACGCAAAGTTGAAACCCAGGGATTATAACAAATAAGAACTTCGGACAAATAGTTTACCTTTCTCTCTTCATCGTATGTTTTCTCCTTCAGATTTCCAGCGTTCACCACATAAACTACATCATCCATTGTTATGGAGGTTTCTGCTATGTTTGTAGCAAGTACAATCTTGCGAACTCCAGCCTGCGGTCTGAAAAAAGGATAATATATTAGAATACTTGCCCCTCTGGCTTGAAAAATAATAATACAAAAAAGTTTATGAAACTCAAATTAAACAGTTAATAAATTATTATACTGATAATATGCAAAATAAGTTGAAACTTCGTTTAAATAGTTTGATGCCAAAAAAAGATTAGTTTAGCTTCCACCAAAACAAATCTCTGTTTTGAAAAATAACTGGAAACTTTTGTAGTAGAAGCCTTTGATTAGTCGTACAACTTTAAATTTTATAAGGTGAACTTGCAGATAGGATCAGTTAGGTAGCTTTTATTCAGTAAATATAAAAGCAACAACCTTTCCATCATTAAATCTATTGCGCAAGGAAAATATATTGAAGGCAAGATAGCGATTATGCCGATTCAAATGCAGACAATGAATAACCACGGATAAACGCAATTATTAAATTTTCAACCTCGAATATTGCGTTTCGCGCGTTGTGATTGGTTCACTCAATCTCGGTTATTAGCTCATATTCGGAGTTGACCATATATGGAAACTGACAGTGTTGTTTGCAAAGCCGAAAAATAGGCTCTGAATAAAATTTAGCTGTTATTTTTAAGTATCGAAGAGTTCAGAAAGCTCAAGAAATTTAATAAAACAATTATTCCATTCACGCTTGTTGGATATGAGATGATTTATAGCCAACTCGGCGTTACGCGCCTCTTTGGCTATTTACCATCTCATATCCAACGCGCGCTCTTGGAATAATTGTTAAATATTCATTTTTTTCCTGAAGGTAAATCCCTTATCAGGGCTTTCAAAACGTTATCAAGTAAGGTGGCTTCCCTCTCCCCCCTCCCCTTCCCTTAAAGGCATCATTTAAAAACTGTAAAACTCTAAGAAGGGGATTGGGGGGGGGGGGGAGGAATGGGCAAGCTTCTTTTCCTTTTCTTTAAACTGCAAGTGAAAATCAAAGCAGGCTCCGAACCCAGCAAAATATTCACCACTTCAAAAATAAGAAAACAGTAAAAAGCAACTTCTAAACTATCAACTTCACGAGCTCGGGCGAAACCAGGCTTATTTGAAAGCTGGGCTTACCTGTCAAACACAGCATGTTGGTTGACCATGGGTAGCATGGAATGTAGAGGTAGTATCATAAACGCTGCACTCTATAAAGTTAAAAAAAGCCACGAAACTTTGTTTAGATCACGATTAAACGTATCAAAACGCTTTGCATGAGAGACAAATAAGTAAAAAATAAAACAACAAAAAAAAGTGTATTTAAAATGACAGAGATCTACTATCATGTTGGAATGTAATTATTAAAGTATGTCTGCAGGTCGGTAAAGCTAAGCTAAGCTAAGCTAAATCCTTTTTCGAGCCTAGTGGCACATGGGGCCGGTGCTTATCTCCGGTTTCCGTAGTGTTAAGCGGATGAGAGTCAGTGACTCCCCCTGGACGGGACACTAATCCATTGCAGGTTAGCTCCCAGCCGAAGCTGGTAATCATTTACCGACCTCGTAAGGATGGAAAGCTTAGTAAGCTTTGGTGAAAAGAAGGTCACATAAATGTTCAAGTTTCGGCATAGCCAAGGAATCGAACCTGGGACCTTGTAGTTGGAAGGCAGAGATCTTACCGACCGCACCAGCCACTCCGCCTTGCAAGTTGGTAAAACACATGATTTGTTCAACTCTAGGTTGTAATATTTAATCATTGCCAAAAGTAAAGTAAGAAACTAATGTTTCAAGGTTTAGCCCTAAACTCTTTTTTGCCCTGAAAATGGGTCAATGCTTGAAACTTCAGCTTCCTACTCTACGAAGAGTGATGGTCAGGGTCCGACAAATATCGGACGCCTGAGACAAGTTAAAAAATATGCTGCGCAAGTGTTTTATTTCCAGAAGAAACCCGTCGGGCCGTAGCATTTGGCTAACAAGTTATTTTGCCTAACAAACAGCACGGCTCGATTTTAAAGGAAATTTCTTGTTGTACATGGTGTAACCAACTATTATTTTTTAGTCGTCCCTCAAAAGATGAGGTCGTGCTAAAAATTGTGCTCTAGCGTGTTTAGAAAAAATCATTTAACTGTATTAAAAAATAATTATTTTGCTGAAAACAGTTTAGGCAGTTCGTCTCCTTTGTGGTAGAAAAGCAGACGAAATCTACAAGCACCTGAGATGTTTCGTTTTCTGACCGAAAGAATTTAGAAGTTAAATATCTTGATTTGTAATGGTTCTTTTATCTTATTTTCCAGAACTTGGTTTTGCAAAGGTTCAGTCACTAACATTTTACCATTGTGAACTGATATGGGACAAGTAGCTCATTCTGCTGCATGAGCAAGTGATTTTTACATGCCACTTGCCCAGGGACAAGTCTTGTCAGAAATATTTGTCGGACCCTGATGGTTAAACATTACAAGTTAGGGTGAACAAACTACACGTAATTATTCAAAGTGGATTCAAAAGCTCTAAACACCATCAAGGCTTTATCAATTTTTTTCTATTTTCTTACATCAGAACCTAAAAACTTTATTATATTAAAGTGATTTTAAGTGTTTAAATCTTACATTGCTGGTCTTTTCTATTAGAGCATCATTAACTGCCATAATCTCATCCCATCCAGACAAGAAACAAAGAATGGCACCCTGAAAAACAATTGTGCTGTTTATCAAATGGCATGCATATACACTGAACGTATTTAATATACTTTCAAGTGATTTCATTAATTCTATGAGTACCCAAAGTTATGGTGTTCAACTTATCCATAAAGAAAATAATGCCCAGGGATCCCTGCAGTTACCTCATTCATTACATTAACTGGCTGCGTTTCCAGCGTGGTTAGTCCTTGTAGTGTAGTGGTCAACACGTCGGACTAGTAAACCGAAGATGTGGGGTTCGATTCCCATCATGGGCTAAAAAATTGTTTTCTATTCATTCATTCAGTATGCAAATCGGATAAATGTCAGTCACATATTTTAATAATTTACAATATGTACGGTCTGTATAATTTTTCAAAATTGGAGACATCAAGCAATGGTGATGAGAAACTAATACATTATGTATACCCCAATGGGCCATTTGATATTTCTAACACAATAATTCTACAACCTTATACAAATATTATTATATAAAGAGGAATAATCTCTGCAAAACAAAAAGACTATAAAACGGTTTTCTAGTTTAAGGTTTCAATAGTGCTGTAAGAGCCTCAAAGTTTTAGGATGCTACCAGTATCACATATGTAAACATCATCATCATCATCATCATCACCATCATCATCATTACCATCAACACCACCATCATCATCACTGCTGTCCTCATCATCATTATCAACATTATTATTAGAAAAAGGTAATTGAATCCTGGATGTTTAGCAGAAAACACTAGATACAAGTTTAAATTAATATTTATTATGATTATTATTCTATAATCATTGTTTTGAATAACATTAATTGTAAGAGATAATCCAAATAGTTTTCATAAAAAATTCAGTAAAATAATTAAGTAGAATTGATTTTAAATACGAATCTTAATCTACATTAAGTTTCTTATACATGGGAAAGTCATACTATACTTCATAAAGCTCAAACCAGTGCAAAGCAACTTCCTCTTTACAGATACCTTAGAGGTCACAAAAACCCCTCTTTTGCAACCTTACCTCAGGATATGTAGTTGCAATATGCATTATAATACTGGCAACCAATCCAACATCGGCCTCAGGAGAATCATCATCTGTGCCAGATTCCTAAACATGTGACATTACTGGATTTTAAAGCCTATTATAATTGATTTTAAAAAGCCTGGACAACAAACTGCATTTTTCTACAACTCAACACCCCAGTGGTTGTCTCTCAAATCCAGCTAATATATAATTTTAGTTCTACGTGGAAACTCAAAAATTAATACAACTTTTGATACACTCTGAAATATTTTGTGAGGGATAATATTTTAGCACCACCACCTGTTTTCAGACTCTTTTTTGCCATTTTTTTTCATGATCTTCATTCAGCTCAAACTGTTGATGAAATCTACAATTAATGGCTGATTTGCTATACGTTTCACAGGGTTTCTGGTGGGATTCAAATACAAAATTCATGGAGTATTCAAGGAGTATTCAAGGGCCAAAAATTCATTTTTCAAGGAGTCTTTTTTGTTGTCACCTTATCAAATGATGTTTCCAGTACTCCTTGTCATAACCGGGAACCTCTGCTTTATTACGCATTGTAGGATTTTAGAAATGCTTTCGAAAAAATTATACATTCAGCTATTGATAATATGGAAAAACTTTGCATTACTAGAAATCTGCATTCCTCACAGTTAACCACTGAAGTTGAAATTCAAAGGGGTTTTTAGGGAGTTTTAGGTGAACTTCTAAATTTCAAGGGATTTTCAAGTGCGCTTAAAAATGAAAAATATATTCAAGAAGTTTTCAAGGAGTTTAAGGAGTAGCATGAACCCTGGTTTCAATATGGTTCTTTAAAAGACTGCTTTTTTAGATCTTAAACTTACAATAGGTTTACTTGTAATGGTTAAAAGCTTACTGTACTTATTTGGGGAGTTGATATAATTACTTTAACGTCAAGATCTAGTTACACAACCCTTTTTTGGGTTAACCAGGTGTAAAGAATGCAGGGTGAGGTTGGTGAACTCATATTTAAAAAAGCATTACATCAATCTACAATAAAAATAAATTTCTCTCAAACCTTGAACATGATTTAATGTACTCTGTAATCTTGATCTTGTTAATAAACAGAATTAACAAAATCATACTTTTGTTAAAAAGTGCGATACAAAAACCTTACAAGTTCCAGGGAAATAACTCAAATATCATGGCACAAACACAAAAATAATTTATGAAAGAAATAAAAGCTAGCTCCTTGTCATTGTATCAGTATAGCAGCTGTAATATGATTTTCCCAATGTATTCTAAAACAACATTGAATTGCCTTTTGTAATTTATGGTAAACCCTGGTGTTTCACATGATGTTTTGAGGTTTTGAATAACTGCCAACCACCAACCTCACCCTGACTTGGAAGAACCAACAGATGTGATGAGACCAATCCAAAAACCAAAACAATAGATGTTCCTTTTTGCCTGGGGTGTTGAGAAAACTTAAAAGTTAGATACTGAAATACAACTTCTCAAAGAGTAATAAAATTAAAATGTTTAAGATATTAGGCAGTCATATAATACAACAAACTAAATGAAAAGTTTTGCAGTCCATTTTCTGTGAGTATCCACAACTCAACCATTTACGTAACTCAACAATGAATATCCCATCAACGTTCACTTAATTAGTATAATGAACTGATGTTATATATTAGTCAGACCTCTGTCAGAGCAATGGAAATAAGTTTAATATAACTACTTATGATAGTGATCTAAGATTTCCAACCTTTACAAACAGGCTGGGATCCCTGTGCTGTCTGTTATTATACTGTACAGTGTGTTTTTTAAGGCTTGAAAAGTGGGGTACACTAAGTGGGAAAGCAGGTACACCTGGAGTGGGTACGAGGTCATCAAAAGCCAAATGCTCAAGTATCTAGAGAGGTCTGGGGCCATCCCCAGAATTATTTTGAACTTTTGAGTTGGGGAAAACCGGTACAGCTGTCGGGGAGCGTCGGTACAATTTACCGGTGTACCAGCCTTAAGAAACAAACTGCTGTAGTTGGCAATCAGAGCAGATTTAGTTTGATGTTTAGTTTGTTTTGACCTAGGGCATACTCAAAAGTTTCACAATAGATTTTTAGAACACTAACTATAGCAGCAAATTCGTCAAAAAATTTTCATATTATCTCTAGTATCTGACTGTATCTATAGATTTTTAACAACATAAACCCCCAATCATTTTTTTGAAAATGCAACAAAGAAGAGTTCTTACTGATGGTTCAATCTTTTTACCATGCATACATGGAAAACTAAAATAATTATTGCTCTACATTTACAGAAGTACACATCGCATATTAAGTAAATTGTACACGTGATGCTTGAGAGAGTAAAAGTTACATATTAATTATTAATTTATGACGGATGATTAAGTGTAAAATTGTACTAAACACTTGTACATCATCACAAGAATATTTTAAAAAAACAATAGTTTAAAGAATAATTCAAGTACAATGATCTAACACAATAAAATCTCCTAATTTTGACAATACTGAGAATGTTATAGTCTACTTATCTTAAGCTTAATTAGAGTATCATTATTACTAGAAGTTTCCAACAGCAAGTGTAGTGCTGCTGAGTGTTGTAATTGTTTGTTGCGCATTGTTTAGTGTTATTGCTTTAAAAGACCTTTTGTAATTGCAAAAACCAAACACATCATTTCCGAAAAACTATGGGAACAAGTCTAGAGCTCAGGTTCCTCTTGTGCAACAACGATCAAACTGACCGAGGAAACAAGAAAGTAAATTTGGGATCAGGGCAGACAGACAGACAGACAGACAGACAGACAGGCCTAGAATGACCAAAAAACTATAATATAATTTTAACAAAATAGTAATTTTTTTTTCATTCAGCTGTTCTCAGAAATCAAGGGAAGCCATAAGCTGATATCCTACCCACGTGAGATGAACCAAATTTGAGAGAGAATCCTGCAAAATTGAACACAAAAGGGATCGAGTCGACAAACTTCGGTCAACTCTGCCTCCAATAACAAATGTAAGGAAACATGAATAGTGTTGCTGACTCGCTAAAAAATAATACTCATCAGCAATAATAAAGTACTGTATGGAAATAATCATGTCAAAATTACCATTAATGACTGAAGAAGATACACCTTAAGTTAAAAATTTGTATGTTATAGTTAAATAAAAAAATATCAGTAATAAAAACTAAAGATAAAAACCAGAGTTGGTAATACCTTCTGTAGCAGCTTGAGTCTCTTGCTTGGCATGTTTCCTTGTATCCATGTTTGCTCCTGTGGTTTCCTGTTAGTTGGATAGCTAATCATTTTCTGTACAACTGGCAGAAAGTATTCCACCACGGGGTAGGTAAATCCTGGAATGTTCACATTGGCACAACTGTAATACAACACAATAATTATGATTTCTTTAATTTCCCTAGGGAGGATGTTTATAATAATTATTCAATTTAAAATAATATCAAAGTCAATTTCAACAAAATTAACTTAAACATTAGTTAGCTTTTGTGTATCACCCAGGGGGAGTACTCAAAGTATATGTGACAGGGGGGGCGACAAATTTTTTGGGTTGAAAATTTACATGTTCGGTATTTTTTTGGGTCAAGAGATTGGTCACGTATTCTTTTAAGTCTTAAAAAAATATGTGTATTTTTTGGGTCACATCTTCGAGCGAACCTTTCATTGTGATCAGTGGATCAGAATAATAATTTTATTCATTTAAACTTTTTTTCAATGACATGTGATTTTTGGAAAAACTGCTAAATATTAAGAAGACAATACAATGTACATTATTTTGTAATCTTGTTTACTTCTCCTGTTTTCTCTATGACTCATTACAATGATGTCCATCAATGTCTTTCATGTCAC
>JAOEHV020060964.1:0-31082 GCA_025447995.2 Isaurus tuberculatus
ACTAAAAACTAACCCCACCCCCTAAATCTTCACCCCAACCCCAAACTATCGAGCCTAGAATTAACTAAAAGTTAACCCTAACCATAGTTATCACGTTAAAGTGTCAAAAAGCTGGGTCACGTGACCTTCAATTTTTCTTGCTTAAGTTAGGTATTTATTTCTTTTTGTTAAAAAAATGTATCGAATTTAATACTAACTAAAGATATAATCAAAAACTCAATTGTATGTAAAAATGGTTTTCTATAAATTATTATACTAATATTGAATACTGTTTTTAATAAGACTTATGAGGTTTTGACTCTAAAATATAAAGTATTTGAAATCATTTAAGGTAAATGCAGGTTTCTCGCTCTCTCTTACAATTTTTGTGAATCGAAATTAATCTTGATTTCTGTAGTGTTAAGAAGATGATCAGGCACAGAATTAGGGGAGGGGCTGGTTGGGCTGTGGCCACCTCCCCCCCCCCTCCTTTTTAGTGGAACAGTTACTTTTATAATAGGCTATATAGTGGCGAAAATATTTGTTTATAGTCACGTCAGACTCAGACCAAGCGTTACTCATAAATGATAATAATTTGCACAAAAGATGAAAACAAGACCACAAAATTGTTCCTTCATTCGTGAGCAGAGGAATTTTTTTTTTTTTTGAAAAACGGGGACTGGCTCATTCTTCTTTAACAGATTTCAAAATTCATCTAGGAATGTTATAGCATTTGTGAAAAATCAACTAGTAAGGCTTTTTTAATGTGGAGGATAGTGCAGGAAATGGAGCCTAGGCTGGAACTGTGCTTCCCCTTTCCTAAACTCCTGGATCTGCACCTGATGAGTGTTGCAAGACACTAACCCATTGCAGGTAATTGTAGCTCCCAGTAAATGCTAGTATTAAATTACCGACCTCTTAAGGATGGTAAAGGTCACACAGTTTTTCAAAGGGGCCATTTATCCATAGAATGTTATAACTGTGTGATGCAGTAATAACTTTTAAAAGTCCCCCAAAATATTATAAAATCCCAGAAGTTCACCAAGTGGCTGCCCTTTGGGCTAAAAGCCTAACAAAAAAGTTTTTGTGTTTTTATTAATATTATAAGTTGTACTGATGATGACAATGCTTATCTTTTGTTTATTTGAAGGAAGGAGTATATATGGTCAGCGATTTGATGACGAGAACTTCAAGCTGAAGCATTATGGCCCTGGCTGGATGAGTATGGCCAATGCTGGAGTAGATACCAACGGGTCACAGTTTTTTATTACTACAGTACAAACATCCTGGCTAGATGGCAAGCATGTTGTGTTTGGGAAAGTTATTAAAGGAATGGTAGGTTGGAATTACATTAGTTGTTGATTTATCATGATTCCTGCTCGTGAAAAGATATGGAGAGACAGTCCCTTAGGGGTGTTAGGTCATTTCCCAACCAGGGCATTTCGCCGGCAAGGACCCTGAGCCGTTTTGCCACCAAAACCAGAATCATTTCCCAAATAAAAAATTTATCTTTATTGGTCAAATACCATCAAAGACTTTTTTAACTTTGGCTTTTAATTGTAATCAAAACCGTTATTGTCTTTTCTTGTTTTAAAACGTTCAATGAAGTCAAGTCTAGCGAGAAAAAAGTTAGGGAAATTGAACGAAGAAGTTGAATAACGAGTGCTTGAGTTTGGTACAGAACAAACTTTTAAAAGCTTGAACATACAAAATTTACTTAATAAATATTAGCTTCTATCATCTATATTTGCTCAAGAGAAAATGAGGGGACAGAGAGGGACGCTCCCGGTCTAGCCTTTGGGATATGTCAAATACATGAAAGTTATTTTTAGAACCGAGGTCTGTTCCCCAAGACGTCCGCATACGGGCAACCTCGATCTCGTGTTTGACAACCAATTTAAAGTTTAGATATAATGGCGAGCAAAGTGGAAATACGTTTTGTTGATGAAAACGATTTTGAAACGTTAGGGAAATGTTATTTATTGAGCGAATATTCCAATGGGGAACATGCGTCCATTGCTTTGGCTTCGGATGACTCGCTCGATGGTATATCGGATTTTAGAGAAGTCCGACTCAAGTGATTGATGCGGACGTCTCAGGAAACAGATTCCCGCGGCAGAGCAATTGATATATCACAGCCAACGCTCTCAAAGTCTCTTTATGTCCCCTTATTTTCTCTTGATTTGCTTTATTACAAGACTTGTACACATGGCTGAACCCAAAGATTTCTGTTTTAATTCAAGTCAAAATGTTGACTTGATTTGAACTTTAATAAATAATAAAAGTTTCTTGGGATATCTTCACGTTCCCTTGATCAATTGGCTTCTTTTTTAACTCGGCGCTAGCACAGCTTTGCATATATTTTTTTATTTTAACCCATTCACACTAGCTATTAAAAAAACAATATGTAAGAATAAAAATCTTGTAAAATCTGCCTTTGTCCAGACAGTTCGTTAACAAGAAGCATTTTTTGTACATTTGAATTAAGAACGGATTTTTTTATCACCGTTAAAGCAACAAAACCAACCATTACAAGGTTAAATTGAGTAAAAAAAACTCAACTGGGAAGACAATAGCAGTGAAAAATTGTAATAGTTCCTGAAGCAACTGGTATTTGGGGAGACTTCGGCAGGTTGTTTCAAGGTTAGTTTATACACCAGTAACGAGATCTTAATTGAACTTTCAGCTTTAGCATGTTGGTCGCTGAACTTACCAATTTGGCATGTTGTTGATCACTGTCTTTCTTTTTTTTAAATAGGATGTTGTAAGGAAGATCGAAAACACGGACGTGGCTGGGAGTACGCCAGTAAAAGATTGTGTCATCTCCAACAGCGGTACTTTGCCTCTTGACAAACCATTCAACGTGGATAAGGATTAAGTAAATCGCCATCTCTTCTAGTGGCAATCTTTGTTGTGAGTAGATTAGGTACGCTCAGCAGTGAGGAACTAAACGAACTTGATTTCGTATTTGAATATTTGAATTTTTTTTTTATTCAGTGGGATTTTCAGAAGAATTACAACAGTTTTTAGTTAATGATTCTCTACACGTTTCACTAAGGTAGAGTACTCAATGTCAAGTTTGAGCCATACTGCATCATGCATTGCCATTTTGCTGCCGTAATCTTTTTCAAAACTGATGCTTGTCGTTTACACAAGAAATTTCTAACGAAGAACCTTTGAACTTTGGAGGCCTTACCATAAAATTCCCCGAAATTTTACAAGATTTTGTTGAATGTGTCGCACATTACTGACATTTGTCTCTCATAAAGAAGTCGATATAAAATCAAATTTCCCGATAAAAAATAAGGTCGATGTTTAACACTTTTACCGGAATACTCTCGTATGGCTTATTTCATTTTGGTTTTAACTCTATATTAATGTTTGATATCAAAAAGAGAAACTGCTTATTTTATATTTGTTAATTGTCGTGTTTAAAGTTATACCAAAAATTTGATTTTATCCGGTTTCGCAAGTTGCGTGGAAAAATTTCTTCTGACGATTATTTACAGATAATTTGGAAGTGCAATTATTGTTTGAAGTTAATGCGCCCATCGTTATCTTCTTCATTAGTGGATGTTGAAGATGATAGTGGCTGGGGTTTGATAGTTATTTGTTAACTTATTCAGATATATACTTTATAAACGTTCCACGACCCCTTTTCCTGGCTGTAAAGCTGTCAGGGATTGGCTATATTCTTAATAATAAATATAAAATTCCCTCTGAAATATTTCCCTCAAAAGGTAAATTAGTAGGGATGTACTAAAAAGCCAAATAGATCCATCTCCCAGGCTTTAATATTTTCATGGATTAGTTGCTATCTATAATGATAAATCTAAGATTCCATCTAAAATTTCATTCCATCAAAAGGCAAACTAGCCGGGATGTATTTAAAAGCAAGATAAGTACATTTCCCTGGCTGTAAAGTTGAACGGAGCGGCTATACTTAATCGTAAACCTGGGAATCTCTCTGATTTACTTTACATCAAAAGGTAAATTAGCTAGGATGGCCGGCTATATTTACTGGTAAACCTAGGAATCCCTAAGAATATTTCCATCAAAAGGTAAATTTGCTGGGCTGTATTTACTAGCCGGTCATGGGGTACGTTTTCCCGGCAGTAAACTGGATTGTTATTGCCGGCTATATTTTATTGGTAAACGTAGTAATCCCTCTGAAATTCTTCCATCAAAAGGTAATCTAGCCGGGATGTACTTAAAAGCAATATAGGTTCATTTGCCCTGTTGTAAAATTATCACGAACCAGCAAAAGGCGAATCCTTCTTTAGACACCTTGCTTCATTACCATACGTACGCCAGTACCAAAATTTATGCATAAATTGCTTGTATATGTTCTTATAATACAAAATATCTGATTTTAAACAAGCGAGAACTCTTTTATGTGTTATTTGAAACGGTTTGAAAGTTCAATATCTGTGCTTTGTTGTGTCTCCGTTTTCGCTGGGCCAAAAGTTCATTATTCACCGGATATGAGCCAGTGGTTCCAAACGTTTGACATTTATGAGAGACAAGAAAAAGAAGGGAGATGAAAACTATTTCTCGGCCAGAGGCCAAAATGTTCGACATTCTTTCATCGAAATGATCGCGAGGTCCAAGAAAGTGAAGAAAGAGACAAAACAACGCCACTTTGGAACCACTGGCTACGTCATCAGAACCCAATTCGTCACCAAACTCCGGAGACATCATTTAGGCCTTTTTAGCAACTTTGATGGGTAAAAAACTGGATTTTTCTTTTCTTTACCTATTTTTCTTTACGCATTTCCGAATCAGGGTGTTTCAAACTAACGATTTACGCAAAAAAAAATAATTCATATGCACTTTAACATCCTATTGTGAATAACCAGGCTAGATATGTCAGTCTTGGACTCTCTTTGTAAACACTTCCATTCTCTATAATATATGTTAATGTGGCCAAGTATACGTTTTCATTCAACTTCAACTTAGAAGATTTTTTAAAGGGAACACAGACTGTTATGAACATTTTGCGTCAAAAAATACTTTGACTATCCCTGAATCTTTTGAAATCCGGATTCAAGCCCATTTGTTCCAGTTTCAGATCGTTTTCTATGGTCTACTTTGCCGTTTTATAATCATGAATGCAGCCATTTTGTTTATGTTACGTCACTCTTGCGCTAAAGTTCTAAGATAGCGGCATCGAAGGCAGTGTGGGTGTCATTCCCTACACAATGAATTATATTTCAGGAACAAACAAATATGAAATAAAAAAGTGCGTGTATTACTTCGAATTCCCCCCCGCAAGACTGACCTCACGCAAACGAAATGGCGTCGCCCATGAATTTCAAATTTCAAAGTAGGCAATAGAAATTCCTTGTTTAAAGTTTGGAGTAAGACTTAATGACAGTCAAGGTATTTACTGACTGGAAATGTTAATAATGGCACTTAAACTGCCAAAATTTGTCTGTACAATACAAAAGAGTATTTTTCGTTATAAAGTTTATCACTGCAATTCTGCCGTCAAGATCATTCAGAAACAAGTCTTAGCCATATGCATCTTCTTTTCCTCGGCAGCATTTTTTTGTACCATATTTCTTAGTGAATACCCTAGTAATGATTTGTATTATGGATTTTGTAATTTATAATAGTTATGGTTTATGATTTGTATATTAACAGTGTAGAAACCCTCTATAGTATACCAATGGGTGCCTATATTTGTTTTGATCCAATTTTTGGACGAAAAAAAAAGAAAAAGATATTTTAATTCACGAAATTTCTTTTATAGGTTGGAGCTCTTACCCTAACTTAAGATTTACGCATGTTTCTACAGTATATCGCCTTAAAACTCCATTTCACCATCCTTCCCTATTAAGTATCAAATGAGTTCTTTGTGATAAGAAAACATTCCATACATTGTGATCACCTCTTTCTTTCAATGCGTAATTAGTTCAGATGAGAAACAATAATTTCTACCAAAAAAGAAGAAATATGAATGAACGTCATGCCTCAAGGAACATCTTACACCAGTCAAGAACTGTCTCGTTATCTATTCGGAAGCAGTTACTTTTGTAAATAAAAGATAAATAGAGGATATTACATGCCCGCACGTGGATACGAATCAAATTAAATTCTTATCCACAAGCGCACGTATAATATTCTGTTTATTATATAGACACCGATGAAATACCAGGAGAACGATAAATAAAATAAATTTAAATTTGAATTAAAAAATAAAAAAAATTCAAAATAAAATTTAAAAAATTAAGACTACCTATTGGTTAACTGAAACAACCATTATATCTTCACATTCTGAAAGATAGGTCTAAATGGTATCTCCACTGGATACCAAATTTTCGTCACCGGAAAAATTCTGGTGTTTCATCGGTGTCTATATAATAAATACATTTTAAACACTTAGTATGAGATAGAAAAGTGATCTCTTTTAGATTAACCTTTCAAGTAGTGTTACCCATTGGACTTTGCTCTTGAAAACTTGCTTTTGGAGAAAACCAGCGTGTCTTCTGTAAGATTTGTAATAGCTCATTGAGTAGAGGGTCTGCACAGTGTTCGAGAGGGTAGGGTTTAAGCCCCATAAAAGACTGAGTAAATTACTTTTTAAAGGCCATTGGCTTAAGGTCTTCATCCACAAAAAAAATAATAAAATAGAGGTTTGGAGGGATAGGGGTAGGGCAACTTAAAACTATCATTTCTCCTAAAATAAAAACCGGGAGTCTGGGAATGGCATATGGATATGATGTCACATAAAAGATACTCACGTGACAGTGCTCGCCATACTTCAACTAATTTTCTTTTAAAAAAATTTATGTAATTTTGGCCATTTGCTGGTGTCTGAGCTCATCATGAAGGGCTAAGAAAGCTTAAACCTTGCCAATATAGAAGAACTGCTTATTGGCACAGTGATTTAGGCAAAACTGTTGACAAGGTCATTTCCTTTGGCTAACAGTTTTCCATTCGCAGACAAGGGGCCTATTATGCAAATGTGCCAAGTCTCTCCAGGTGGAATCAGCATTTCTGCAAGTTTGACAAAATTTCAAAAGCATTTAGGTGCTTTTTAGTACAGAGTGCAAGCCTGGTCAGAGACTTATATAAAAATAATAAAACTAGATGCCCTTGCGGCATTCAGTGGGCTACCTGTACACAAAATTACGTTGGCCCACAAGTGTCACGGCGATTCCACGATTCACGCTAAAACTTAACTGACTCACGGCAGAACACAACGAACCCACGAAAAAAACAACAAACCCACGGCACAACACAAGTAGAAGTAAATATCCAGGGCGGAAGTTAAAATTTATGCTATAGTTTGCCTCACTTCGTGCACATCGAAAGCGACATTTTTTCTCGATAATTCATCGATTTCAACCGCCTTTTAAAGGGAACCTAAGCTCATTGCCATCGCCAATTCTCTCAGAAGCATCCTCTGATCTCTTCATATTCGTATCCTTTACAAAACAGATATTCTGTTGCTTCTTATTCGCATTCCTCGTCTTTCGCTTTGGCTGCCATTTTATTTTGAGTGTCGAGCATGCGCAAATCAACTTCCGTTGATTTCGTCACAAAGAGTTTTTTATGGAATATATAACAATATGAAGTCATAAAAACAGCCTGCAGCAATCTAGCAATTTTTAGGTAATATGTAACAAATTTTTAAAATGTTATTTATCAAAATAGCATATTTAGCAAGATATTTGAATTCAACATGGCTGCCGCATATCCACTGTTTTACAGTTTTTGTCGCGGATTCGTCTTCAAGCATACGTTCAATAACGATTAAATTGTTTTAGGCTTATTTGTTGACATAGCTTTCCCATTAATTGCACACCATGTGAATAAATTACTAAGTTCCGGACTTGCTTTACGAGTTCGTTTTGCATACGACGCGACACAACTAACTTTAAATTTTTCAAGTGCAAGCGCCGCAATGCATCATTGGAAACACAATTTGTCTGGTCGACGACGACTACGGAAAAACAAACCCATTTTATGACTGGGAGAACCACAGGTAGCCCAGTAAAAACGTAAAGAGCGACCATCCCGCTCGAATTTTTTTCAAAATTCCCGTGATGCAACGGTGCAGATGTCTGTTTAATGGCGGCTTGAGCAAAGTTGTTAGTAAAAATGGGGCTGTTGCAGCCTGGATATGCCAGGTATTTCAAGCAAAAGTGCACATTATGAAAGAAGAAGATTTGCTTTATAAAGATTTCTCTTCTGATGAAAGGTTGACAGCTTGTTTGTCAGGTAAATTTTGTGTTTTGTTCCTCTTCGAATTTTGTGCTTAATCAATATTCAGTGAGATTTGAGCTCCGTCATTCTAATTTAAAGTTAAAGTTTGGCTCATTTCATATTTTTTTCCTTCCCTTTAATTTGCTTTGAATAATTCTGCACTAACATTTCTCACGAAAATTACAAAATGTGACTCCAGATTTTCTGTAGCTCATCCAACTAGTTTTGACCTTGTTTGAATCCTACCTATGGTCTCACGGGAAAAACTCCTTCAGTTTGTGCTTTAAAAATAAATTATTTTGTGTGCAATATTTAACTAGTCCAACCTTTTGTGCAATAATTTTGTGCGGCATGCAAAATACCTCTTACATAATGGGCCAAAACTCCGGATTTTTTAAAAAGGTTTTTTTCCTGAGCAAGTAATTAAGACTTTTTTCATAATTGGAGGTTTATTGCACAGTTCATCATAAAGGAAATTGTCAAAAATATTTTCTACTTCCTTTGGGCTGTTGTGTTTGCTCCATTCATTTTGCTGGCAGTTGGGCACTTTTTAGCCAATTTATAGGGGATAGCCCTGTTGCTATGGCAACTGCAGGCCCAAACATTAGTGTTTTGGAGAAGATTTGTGGATGGTGTTTGAATATTAATAGTTATTTCTCAGAAAGTTGCATTTTGTAGAATTTTTTTTTGTGGATGAAGACCTTAATTCTTTGAAAATACAGGAGTCCTCACTTACGCGGATTGTTCATCATTGTAGATTGCTGTACCCTTTCTCTGTCATTGACCACTGACCACCGGTAGCATTACTATGGTAGATATGAAGATCGTAGTCACGAAGATCCAAAAGGAAAAAGTGTCAAGTACTTTAACCAGAGCATGCCATTCCTGTCCCCTTTGTTTATCCGCCTGAAGTTGTTCAAAGTAACTACAAAAAGTATCCATTCCTTCAATTCTGACTTCCTTGGACCTCTTCTTTTCACTGTTTGTTAACCTGCTTTGCGTCACGCCGTTTGACTGATCTTCTACAATATGTTGAAAGTGACCATTCTGTATACCTTCCTTGGTTGACATCTCGCTGGAGTGCACCTTGTAAGATCTTGTCATCGGGATTGTGCAGTTTGGACTTTTTTTTCTTCTGCAGCAAAGACTACAACCAAAAACACGTGCAAGAACACCAAACACTAACCTCTTTGCCCACAGTGGGACTTCTTTTTCCGGGTTATGGTGGTATAACCGCAGAATGCCACATGTCATGAAAAGGGACATCGCAAGCTCAAATAAGATTGCACCAAAGTATCTTCCAATTAGCGATTGTGATTGAGAGTTAGGTGGTATAGCTTCTGTGAAGATAAGCATGAAGACGGTCATCCCGAGAAGAACTGTGATAACAAGTGCTACTCGTTCTCCTGTCTCTGGTGGAAACAGAAACGAGACAGCCGCAAGCGAAGCCAACAGAATGCATGGAATTATTAAATTGTTGACATAGAAGAGAGTACGTCGCTTTATTTTGATGTAAAATGTGATATCTGGGTAAGGTTCAGGACAGCAACTATAAAACATGACATTTCGTTTAGCTTTGGCAGAAACTAGTTCCCACTCTCCATTTTCTGTAAATATTCCGAGGTCGGCCTCATCTTTTCCGTTTAGAAACTGAATGTCAACTTTAAAGGCGTGATAAGTCCACAAACCAAACTTTAGCATACACGTTTGAGTGTCGAAGGGAAAATACTTTATATCGACTTTGCAGGACGTTTTTATTTTGGTTGGCGAATACCAAAAGATTGTTCCGTCGCTGTAGAGAATAATTGGGGTCTCGAAGAGAAACATTTCGCCACGATTTTCATCGTTCACACTGCAAAGTAGAAAGGTTCTGTACTTAGTGTCAAACAATAGGAAGAAGGATCCCTTCTACATACAGGTGTCTCCTTTATTACACCCAGTTCTAGTGGAACAGTTACTTCACCAGTTCATCGAATAAGTAGCTAAGGGTAGAGGGTAGATAGGGTTGGTAACTCAAATTGAAACGTGAAAGTCCCAGAATTCGGGGATTTTGCTATCAAGCCCTGTGATTCGTTGAAAAATACATGGTTTTCTCTAAGTGACCTAGAAAAATCTTTGAAATGGAGTTACCAGCCCACTTAATTTGATTTCATGAACTGGTTGGTTTTACGTGAACATTCCTTTTCTTTAACAGTGCTGACACTTCTCATTGCAAGCTAAGCTAAATCCTTTTACGAGCCTAGTGGCCCATGAGGCCGGCGTTTATCTGCGGTTTCCGTAGTGTTAAGCGGATGCGGAGTCATTGACTGCCCCTGGACGAGAGACTAATCCATCACAGGTTAGTTCGGAGCCGAAGCTGGTCTCATTTACCGACCTCGTAAGGACGGAATAATCACTAAGCTTTGGCGGAAAAGAAGGTCATAGAAATGTTCAATTTTTCAACTACTTATTGCACATGCATATGATTTTTTTGTTACTTTAAAACATAAAACAATCGCCGAAAGAAAGTAGTTAAAGGTGTATTTGACTGGCGGATTTGATGCGATTTACGTCACATACTAGACATTGATAAAATCCACATATCTGGAAATTATTTGGAAAAGACCTGGAGTTTTAGCCATACTAAAGTGGAAGAGTTATGGGGTAGAGGATAAAGATACTTGGCCCATGGTTTGAAAAATGTCCGTGAAAATAACCATTTTAGACACATGTTGCTCATTGAGAATATTTTTATCCGAATTTTTACTCCAAAACCAAAGAATACCTAAAACAAGATAACTCTAAGAAAGTGAAGCCTTACTTGTTGTACAGCAAAAGATCTGGTCTCCATAAACGTTTCGCGTTCACGTTGATAGAGGTAATACCATCAAAGTTCGAAGCGTTCCACGTAAGTAAGGGGTCTTTCCACTTCTGATTATAAACAACGAAAATTAAATTTATAAATTTTACTGAAGCCGTTTTTATATTACTCGGAAGTTCGTACAACAAAATACTTTATTTTTCTTACGCTAAAACCATTAACAACAGTCCTTCTCAGGACTACGCTAATCTGGATGATCATACAAAACGATCTACTGTTACTCTTTGGTTCGTACCATTAACAACAGTCCTCAGGAATACTTTAATTTTTTCGATGATGCAAAATGATCTACTGTTACTCCTGAGTTTAATAGAACTTTAACAATCCTTCGCTGGACAGTGGGATCCCTGTGAGAAGGCCTGGCTATCTGGCTGAACAGTGTCTGTGTGTTATGTCGTGACGCCAAGCGAATCATATTAGAAAAGTGAAAATAACAAAAAAGGATACTACAATAACACAAAACAATCAACCGTTATTCCTAATTCAAACTCAACAACAGTCTTTCCCAAGACTATTCTAACCCGAAGGGTTCACAGAAAACGGTTTGCTGTTACTATACTGGGACCAAACTAGCAACAGCAGCCCTTCCCAAAACTACTGTATTCGGAATGGCTCACTCATGATGGTCTTCCCTCAAAATGAAATGCTAGGATCAAACCATTAACATCAGTCACTCTAACCCAAACGGATCATACAATATTTATCTCAGTATTGTTGCTCCTGGGTTCAAACCATTACAGTCCCTTAACAGGATTACTCTAACCGGACGATCACTAAGTCCTTCCCAAAACTGGTCACACAAAATGATCTTCTGTTACTACAGGGATTAAACTATTAACAACACTCCTCCAAAGGACTACTTTAGCTCTGACAATTTATATGTTCAGATCACTAACAACAGTCTCTAAGAACTATTCTAACGCGGATGATCTCACGAAACGATCTGTTTGTATATTTTACAGAGCTAGACACTCTGGGATGAGCTACTCATTTATTCTTCTCATACCATTTCTAATTGGATACCAAATGTTCAAGACAAGACTACTTTTATCATTAAATTACTTTAAAAACATGGACTTGGAAAAAGCGGATGTATTTAGAAAGCCACCAATATGTAAAAGAATAATGGGATATTAGCATCAGTTGTGACCAAAATTTTGATGTTTCTTATTTCCGAATGAAGAGGCCATCATCTTGGTTCTTAACATATTACGGAAGTAACCCGCGAAACTAGAACTTAAAAAAGTAGTCTAAGCTTTTTCCCTTTTTACAGGTAAACGTTAACTTACTTGTCTAACCCAGACGTTGCTTGTCAACAACTGCTTTTTCTCTTCCTAAAAACGAAAAACGAATTCTTCTTAGTTTCTTGGAATGTCTCGGCAAACGTTACACTATTAATACCGACAGCAGCAATACTAAAAACAACACAACAATAAACCACGACATAGGGGACATAGTAAAAACAACAGAGACATTTTTGGTATTCAAAGCTTTTACCAAATTTGTGTAGTATTTTTCCTGTAATTTTGCCACACAGTGTGTATCAGATAATTAACTTTTTTTATGGGGTTTTTGTTGGTTCTAAAGTAAATGCTGTTAGGTTTTCGTCTGGAACAGAAAAGTGTTAGTAATTTTCAAAAGTGCATGGAAAACTGATAATCATGTTTATTCATTTTATGTCTATAATCTTTTCCATCTGAGGCATTTAATGACTTGTTTTTTTTCGAAATAGAACATGGTTTTGCGCTCTTTTTTGAAAACGCCTTTCATTCTCATCAATGACTGTATGGTTTAGAATACTCCCGCACCAAATTCCTTCTAAAATTTTCATATTGTTTTCTGTTTTTGAAACCAAATTACGAACCATTAACCTTCACCGGCGTGGCTGGAACCGTTGATTTCAGATTCTGCTTACCAACCACAAGGTCCCGAGTTTGAGCTCCTAGACTTTATATTGTAATTTACGCATTAAGCTGCTATAGCTTAATCCTTTTTCCGTGCCAAATGGCCCATGAGGCCGGCGCTTATCTTCGGTTTCCGCAGTGTTAAGCGGATGAGAGTCTCTGACTCCTCCAGGACAGAACACTAATCCATTGCAGGTTAGCTCCGAGCCGAAGCTGGTACTCATTTACCAATCTCGTAAGGATGGAGAGCTGAGTAAGCTTTGGCGAAAAAGAAGGTCGCACATATATACCAATTTCGGCAGAGCCGGGGATCGAACCTGGGACCTTGGATCTTGTGGTTATAGGAGGCAGAGATCTTACCCACTGCGCTAAACTTAATGATATAGCTGCTATAGGGTCAGGTTAAATCAATATACAAGACATGAGATTGTTGTATAACATCACCATTTCAACCAGCTCTCTGTATCCTATTCCAAAGTACAACGTAACCGGTTCGGACTGGTTCAGCACTGGACGAATATTCATATCGTAATCTGCCATCAGGTATTTCATCAACTTGCTCTCAACGTTTGTTTGATTCTTTTTACTTTGACAACCTATTTGGAATCAAAAAAGGTTTATATCAATGTTTGTTTTTGTGGCAAGACTTTGTGCTGCAGTTTCATATAACAAGAAGAAAGATGAGGCGATCATTTGTAAAACCATTCTCAAATATATGGAAAAAAAATGCTATTTTATTCTAACTTTTGAACCAGTTGATGAAACCATTTAAAGTGACCATTTTGTTTTTTATGAAGGAGCAATGAACTAGTTACCTTTTGTTTTCATAGATTCGCTCTCTTTGGAATGACACGTTTAGTTTGCATAAATATAGTTTATCTTAAATTTAGAACATTTCAAAATAACAAGTTTTCAAAAGTAGAAAAAAATATTTGTCGCTCAGTTTAAAACTCCTTGAGGACCACCTAGGTTAGCACACAATCAATCACACACACGAATGAAAAATAAGGGAGAATGGTAAATTTGTTTTCGTTGAAATATAATAGTTCGAACTTTTTGCGTTGTAAATCTTGGTAATTATTGCTGTTTTTTTCTTAAAGTTGTAGTTGTCAACTATTTCATATACATGTTGATAGTTAGCACGCTGTGATGTTTTTTCCCTTTAGTATATATAATTACCTCCTCGAGCTAAAGGTATATTTTTCATATCTTAACAACCAATCAGTTGCAACCTTCCATCTCGGGCGATTTTTATTTATGTGCTCGGAATTTTCTCAGTGCGGTCGTAATACAGCAAAAATAGTTTTAGCTAAGATGGTCTAAGCAAATGTAATCTCTGTACTTTTAGACTTTTCTTGAAACCTGTTGTCATTAGCTTTTCAAGCAGCAACGAATAGCAGAAATTATATGCGGTGCAACGTTTAAAAATAATTAGATTTTTCTTTTAGTCCTACCTTTGTTGTATATCTGCCAATTTCTGAAGGAAAATTACAAAAACCGCGATTTTTTATATACGTCGAAAAAAAGTTTTTCTTCTTTCAGCAATGCATTCGAAAGGAAATATCGCAATTTTCAAAAAAAAATTATCAAAAGAACAAATTGTCGTTGAAAATCATATTCCGGCACCTTGCCTGGGCAACAAGTCTGAACGTAGCCTTTACTCGTTTTCATCAAAAACCTGGCAATGTTAACTTCACGATAAACATAATTTAACGGCAATGAACACTAATTTGTTTTTCTTATGTTAATATTATGTATTCTCACCATCACATTCAGAGTTGTAAAAAGTTATTTAATGAAAGATTAATAATTTCTTCAGCTGGAGTATCCCACGAGCCTAGATTTGAACGCGCAATTCAGAAAAAATTAGTTTTAGATTAATTTTTTTTTAAATAATTATTTTCGTTGAAACTACTAAAATCAAACAAATCACTACATAATCAGTTATCATTTTTCACGCCATTAGAGAAATAAATTCCTTGATTATATATGAGAGACTAGCTTTGTCGTTAAAAGATGAATCTGTGTTCTATTAAAAAAATCTATGTTATATAATACTTTATACCAACTTACTAACCAATTGTTTGCATCTAAGTAGTTCTTTGTACTTGCCTAATGTTTAACATTCGAACGAACAAGTTTTTAAATGATATATTACTAAGGTCGAAAAATTGTAATACAACATAAAGCTAATAACAAAACTTCAAAAAGTTTCACTCACCAATTAAAATGCAGCTCAAAAGAAATAATTTGATCATGGCGATTTTCTTTCTTTGACCTGTACCTTAAGATTTTTCGTTTAGGGGCCGCTAAGGAAACTTCATATCAATTCTCGATTTATAACATCTCTCTTTCTCATGATCATGGCTAAGGAATTTCGATTTGTGTTCTAGTGGTAAATGATCCACAGAAAAAACAGAAATATCTTCTTTGCTCTCAGATTGGCTTGATATGGTAAAAGTGGTTGAATTTCGCCCGCGTCTAGTTAGACTTTGTTGTTGTAACTATAAAGTTTTTTCTCGTTCCTTGTGGTCTGAAAATTAAGTTTGCTATTGATATGTAAATTTATCAACCCTTATAACTACAAACTCTACTGGATACTTCATTTAAAATCGCTCCTCACCTGTCATTAGAGGAAGGATAATTTTTATCGAGATTTTTTTTGGAATCAATTAACTTCTTTATTCTGTGTTACTTTGCCTGTTTATAGCAACTTTTGCCTTAAGTTGCAAATAGTTCACGATTTTTTACGCCCTTGAAACGTGATTATTCTATTTTTTATGTTGCCCTACTTCGTATTGTACAAGAATTTCATATCAAATTTGAGATTTGTTGGCAAGACTCGTTGGATGTTATTCTTTTTTATGGAAATGAAGAGAGATCTAAAAAGTTCAGTTACAAAAAAAATTTTTATTGATTCAACGTTTGCGAATGGCCTTTTTTTCCAAAAACATGATAAGTATTTTTAATCTTCCCTTTGATGGCTAGGCATAGTCCAAAATTTCATAAAGCTCTAACGAGTTTGACAATCAAACAAATTTATCTATTTCAAAAACATTTCACATCACAAACATCTATCGTGAGCCCATTTAATTATATAGAGGCATTAATTTCTGCTTGATAAAACTTGTTTCAACATTTTCGGACAACAAATTCGATTGTGCATAATTTTCTAAATAACCGTCATTTCTCGATTTCCATTTTTTTTTTATTGCTCAAGAAGAGATTAAATCACGAAAGGAAGGCACGATCGAGGTAATCTAGAAATTCCTAAAACTATTTCAGAAGATCTTTAAAAAGATGAAGTTATATACGATAAGTATTTTTCCGCCGGAAAGTTAAACTGCATGCAGGTGCCGACAAGTTGCCGTTAATCGTTGTGATGAGGAATATTTATCTCGAAAAGCCACCGGAAGACAAAAAAAAATAGCTATTAAGATTGTTGTCTCTAGAATGATAAAGATGCTAACGTTTCCTATTGGTCATTGAATCATATTAAAAAGCTTAAAGCAATTAAAGTGCCAATGAAGGATTTTATTTATTTATTTGTTTTTTATTTTGCACATTTGGAAAAACAGCGTTTTAAACGTATGATATTACAAAATTTGAGATGCGTAGGACAAACATTGACGACCTTATATGCGCTTAAAGCTCGGATATTTCAGCCGAAAAAGGGTAATTGACTCGCGGCCAAAATACCTTACGCCACAATAGCTTGTGATGTAATCTAGGGACACAAACTAACTTTTTAGTATAGTGGAGAAGCAGAAAAGGTGGAGAATGAGGAGAAGATTATTTTGTTGCTGGCACTCCCAACGGCATGTTTGATTTCTATATATATCAAAAGGGAAAATATAGCAAAATCTGGGCGCTGTGTTCCTCACATTACGTCATCCGCCCCAGTCCCTGTGAACCATTTTTAGTGGCTAAATAGCCAACTTTAAATCGCGAATAGCATTGCCAGTTTTTATCTTATACACCTCAAACCTTGGAATCCTAGCTTCATATGCACTTTACAGCAATATGAGGCCTGGTGTCATTCATAGTTAATACCGAGTATAGACCCATTTCAAATGTGACATCACGTCACGTGATCTCGCAAACTGGACGACTGACAACCAAACTTGTTTGGTAAACACAATCAAAAATTTTGTCAAAGCGTGGGTTTCTCTGTGGATATTACTTTGGTTTAAAGCAGGAAGCTAAATATTACTAAAAGAAAGAGGAAGATATAAATGGAAAAGATTGAAACGAAATTTTGAAGAACAAGTAGGAAGACAATGTTAGATATGTTTGATACAGGGACTTACACCAAGGAATGACATAGTGCATATCATCACGTTTGGAAGTCAGGTTTGCCAGGTGGTTATCATTCACCCCTCCCATCACTACGGACCCGATTTTGAATTTTGGGCTTCACACGTGGGCTGAAATTTGTGGATCTCAATCTGACTCCGATGGTTTTTCTCCGGGATGTCCTGTTTTCCTTCCTCCTTAGAATTGACTTTCACGCCAAAATCTGTGCCCTTGACCGCTTTAACATGAGCCTCTGGCTTGGGAGACCGGGCAACCACTTCCTGCGCGTAAAGATATTATACAGAATATATTTTATTTACGTTTGTATTTCCTTTGATATGGCAGTTGAACAAAGAAAAAACATTAAAATTACCTATGTGTCATACCTGGAATCAAAGTTCCAACAGCCTTGAACTGTACATAGAAAAGTGATTGCCATACTATAGTAAGTAGGGTTCGAGGAGGTATGAGAACATACTTGGCTAGAGAACGTAAAACTTTGGAAGAGTAAAGAGTATCATTCTTAACACAACAAATTTCATTTTCATCTTGTCTTTCCTTGACAAAAAGAACGTTGGTTACAAGATGTTTTAATGTGCATCACTTTTTTCTGATTATCAATACCGACCTCTGCATGCTTCAGTGATTCTGTACAACTCCGTAAGTACTGCTTTGACTGCCAGCAGGAGGTCCTAGGCTCGATCCCCAGCGTGGTCGGGAATGGAGTACTTTGTGTGGTTTTCGTTCGCTACATCAACCATGGACACGAAGGTCAATCCGTTAATTGTTTCCTCGTCATTAACTTGATAAAGAAACAACACCGTATTCAACAAGAGGAGGATTGCGCCCTTTTGCTGTCTTGAACCTTGCCACCTTTCTCTAGCTATATCGCCAAGCATGGGAGCCAGACCTTGAGAGAACTATGGCTCCTACTACCTGGTTTCAGTTTGAGTTTGTTTATTCAAACATGTTTACATACATGTGTTTTTTGGTTATCTTACCTTCCGTAACATATGGAATCTTACGGAAAAACTAAATTTTCTCAATTAGAATCATTGCATGTTAGAGCTGTAAAAACATTTATTAATTTAAACTGGTCCACGCCTAGCGTAGAAGTCATAGCAAAGACGAGGTGAGGAACACTGGAAACCACGTACAAAGGCAATAAACTGCTGATGTTATTTGCGTACACCTTTATCATCCCTAAGGAAAACGCCAAAATATAACCTACGACGGAAAGTGACTCCCTGCCATTCTCACAGGAATTTTTTCTGTCATGAAAGCGAAGTCAACTTTATATTTTCATTTGCTTTAGTTCTAAGAACTGTTTTAAACTTATAGTGAACAATCATTAATCATAAATGAAGTAACATTTCAGCCTATAAAGATAAATGTCTTTCACCAAATAATAATTACTCGTGCGGGTAGGCAACGAGTCTAGGATTCGGGTTGTTTTTTTTTATATTTATTTTTTGTGTCACGAATTTCCACGCATGCGTGGTTGAGGCTTATAAAAGCTCACGTAAGCAAACAACTACATCAAGGAAACAGGTATAAGTTTCTTGCATGTGACTTCACATATTCACATATAAAATTTCCTTGGCGTACTAACAAGTGAATTGATTACCAAGCATGGTTTTGCATTCCTGTCTTCGATTTTGTGTTTGCATATATTACATATATTTACCAGAAATTTAACTACGTTCCTTGAAAAAATTACAAAAAGAAAATCAAACTTTTGACCCAATTAGATGCAGTTCATGACTTCTGCATGCCTTTCGACAAGCCGCATGCTAATTAAATCGGTGTTTTAAAATAAAGATTTGCGTGTTGTCGTACAACTAATTTTACAGAAATATAATTATTAGGATTTTGCTATTTTGATTTGGTTGGAATAAATTGAGTTTAGTATAGCGATTTATTCAGTAATTTTGTCCATAGACAGTATGTTCAGAAATTTAACTATACGTATCCGGTGAAGCAGTGATGACAAGAAACGTGACCTTAATTTTAAGAGAAGATAATTTATATAGAACGTATATATAAGCTTTCTGCAACAGACCTTTAGTTTATTGCTGTATAAGTTAGCTATTTTTGCCCGGAATTTTGATTTTTTGCCGCAGAATTTCTACTTTTGGCCGCGGAGTTGGGCAGAAAATTTCCGCGGAATTTTATTTTTTTCAATGCGGAATTCCAGAGTGCCTGTTTTGTAAAGCATCAAAACCAGGGAGAGGGTGGACAAAAGCCATTGTAATCGATCGCCTTGCCATGGTCCTTGTTCATTTTGATTTTCAATTGGTTTTATCAATTGACTTCATGTTTTATCAGACAACGACTTAAAAATAAGATCTCCATATTGGGAGTGTCATTCATTCTTTATTCATTCTTTGTACAAAAAAGTTACCTAATATTTTATTGCATTATTGGGAAGTTTATTAAATCCAACTTATATCTCTTAAGACATCTTTCGGTTGGTTGCTATGGCAACCGGCACGAGTATAAGCTACAATGGAGCCTCTTGTTAAAACAAGATTTTAAAAAGTCATTTTAGGATTTTCTGTGCTACATTCTGTAGTTAATATAAAAAAGTAATTAAATGAAGTAATACGTGGTTTAAGTTCTAAGAATTATCGTGGTTTAGTACCCAACAATTAAATAGCGGTGCTAATGAAAATCCTGCATTCTGATTGGTTTCCGCTGCTGGTCAGGAGGTCTATTGTCGATGATCTCCCTGAAAAAAAAAATTGATTTTTCTTTTCAAATACATAATTAATGCTTCTTAACCTGATTATTTATTTTTGGTAAGATACTAAAGCTTTTAAATCTCTCGGTCTCGTACACTTCGATATAAAAATGTAGTTTACCTGAGTTTACATAAAAAAAATTAAAAGAAAAATTAAACGTGCTTCGCTGAGGTGTATAATACACCTAAAACATAAAATTAAATCAATTTTAATAGCCAGAAAAAATATTTTTTAAAAGAATGTTTAAAAATAGTTCTCAATTGGAATATGAATTAAAGTTGCCCTGCTAACTGCGTCCATCTGATAGAGAAACCAATTTTGTATTTTCTTTCAAAAGTTTCGTTTTATCTGTCAACTTAAACGTTTTCCGTTTTGCACACAATCAATAGGAAACACTATTGCGAAAGCTTAGTCTAAATTGAAAACCGAATTTAACTTACATTTTCGAGATTAGAGCATATTGTCACAAAAAAGGCATGCAATCTTTGTTTTTAAAAGCGTTTCAAGAAAAGCATCGAAAAAATTTTCAAATTGCCTAATTAAAATCATTTTTAATCAGCGTATTGAAACTGACAATTTCGTGAAACGGAACTCGGAACCATCTATTCAATTTATAGTCTTCAATGATACTGCTCTGTTTTTAAAAACAAGCAACTAGAACTGAAAATTATTGCATTTAATTTGCGACGAGAACCAATTATGAACATTTTTTTCTGTAAACCATTATACTTTTATAATGACTTATGGCAAATCACATTCTTTTCAATTTAGGTAAGCAATCTGAATTGTCATGTATGTCTTCGTATAGGTAACTGTCTTGGACTACGTTTAAACAATAAAAAATTTGAAATTTTTTTAAATATGCAAATCAAATCTTTTTTAACGGAATATCTAAGTTATTGAAACGGCTTTTACCAGCAGACAGCTGCCACAGAGTCCAGAAAAGTTTAACTATGGAGGAGTGCGTTGTAAATCAAAGCCTTTGGCTCAAAATGGAACACATTCAGTTAACAATCTTAGATGCTGTTGCCCTTTTTATTGTCTCTGTACCGAGCTCGTTCGCAAATTTAACTTCAATATTGGCGGCAATTAGGTTGTTAAAGCTACAACCACTAAGCTCAAATGTTTTTGTTCTCGTGCTATCTTGTGTTGATTTTGTAGCTATTCTATGCTGTTCTTTTCCATAGTGGTTGATTTTCTTAACTGATAGATGGTGGGGTGGTCGAGCACTTTGCAACTTTCAAGGCTTCGTTTTGCTTTTCTTTTCGCTAAATCCGGGTTCCTTAGCCTTCTGTATGGCTACTGACCGTTATATCGCCGTCAAAAAGCCGTTTTACCATCGAAAAATTATGACCGTAGAATTCAGTCGATTGGTCGTATTAAGTATATCATGGTTCTATCTTTGGTAAACTCAACGCCGCCTTTGTTTTTCAAAGACAGTTTTGTTTTGAGCCTCTGCGGCATCTTTTGCACATTAAATTGGTTCTCTATAAACACAGCTAGTGTCATCTTGTGCAGTATGTATGCTGCCGCCGGGGGGAATTCTTCTACTCTGTTCTCTTGTCTTGTAATATAAACGTGATTGTTTCGCTTTACAAAAGAAAGAGGCAAACAATTTTAGGAGCAGAAATGTCTGTTCAGCAAAGGACAGTTGCTCGCCGTAAGGGAGAGATCGAGAGGCAGTTTTCAAAGATGATGGTGTTACTTTCCATCGTGTCTACCATCTGCTGGGGTCCATATATGGTAAGTTAGTACGCTCTATACGCTCTTTTCGTAGTTTTCGGTGAACATCTCTTTCTAAACATGACAGTTGCTTGATGCAGTTGGTATTCGAGATCAGGAATGCATGGTTTCAATGGAGTAAAGAAGGTGTGTATTGAAAAGTACTGTTCGATTTCTAGAGGAGTGCAACTATTGATTATCTCTTGTCAATATCAAATTATAATGACATCGTTGATTTCACATGCTCTTCTTCAGACTCTGAAGCTATTTAGAAATTTTTGTAAAAACATCGGTTTGCTTTTCTCATTTCCGTGTTTATTTTTACATTCAGAAAAGGTGCTTTTGTTGAATAACGTAGAGGACTGAAAATACCTTGTGCTAAGTTACACGGTTTAAGGTTTGTTAAAAAGGAACAAAAGTTGTGTCAAGAGAACACATCATGGTGTGCTCCTGGAACACACTCGTTTTAACATTGTATAAGGAACTTTTCCGGGTGAACTAAAATAAAGTTTTTTATGCACCTAACAATATTAAGCTCTCAGGGGATAGCCCTGGTTATGGATGGGGAAACCAATGCGTGTTGCCCTAGGGTCGGTTAAGTTATCATTCATGCTCTGCCCCAGGGTGGGGACGTTTGACAAAGATTATGACTAATGACCATCAGATATATCCCCAGGTGGGTACCTTAGGTTTCATTTGATTTTATATAGCCAGCCCGAGGGTAGGACATTTGATAGAAAACAAATGAGAAAATGTCTAATCCCCAATCCCAGTGACCCTTTCTTCCCCCTTAACACTGATAGGTGCATTATAAAAGGGATGTATAATCTGTTTTTCTCTCTAGGTGTGCCTCGTTGGTAGTGCGTCGTATGATTGGCAGAATTGGAAGATCGACCATCATGCATTCCGTATGCTATTGCTTAACTTCGTTATCGACCCAATTATCTACGTAGTTACAAGACGGCCATATCGCTAGATTCTTAGGGACTTAGTCTGCTTCGTTTGTAAACGGAAAATGCGTCGGAGTATTTACCCAACTACAAGGTACGAGAGCCGGATGTTTGGCTTTTCACAAACTTTACTAATACTTACTAATTCAAGTGGTCTATTTGGAAAAGCCCTCTTTTAACGAAAATTAAACGCGCGTTTTTCCATAACAATTATATTTTCAACAAGCATTTCGAATAATTAATTCATCGTCAGAGAGAGAAACTCTGATGTGTCTAAGAGGAAATAATAACAGAACAAATTCTGAAAATATCAGACGCCCTGAGCCACGACCCACCGGTTTCATGACTTGTGCTCTACCACTGAGCTACCGAGGCAACTACAGTGGGATGGGCTGATTTTGAATACTGATTTCCAAGCACTTGCACCCAGACCTCTCGGACTGAAGTAATAATTACATTTCTAATCTTTGCTAATGTCATTTTGTCTGATTATTTTAATATTACCATTAGAAAGCAAATAAAAAGTGGAGAGGAAGTTAGTTAGGGTCCCCCAGAAAAGTATTTGTTCTACTAAACATTTGCATACATGATATATAAACGAAGCTTTTTTGGCCAAAAAGTGTAGAGGCCATGCATGGCTGCTACGGTTCCTACGCCACTGATTACGTACTTGGTCCAGATTTTTTACTAAAAGTAAGCAAAATAATTGCTGTTTAAACGTAAGCATTCTTGGTTATATTTGTACAGCTGAAACTTTAAAACTTTATTATGCGTTTAATCTAATATATACAAATGATAAAAGTTTTTTTTTTCACAAATATTTTTAGTGTATAGTTTCCCTAAAAGAGATTTAGTTTTTTTCGCGTCGAAAAACTTTCTAGGTTCGGGTATAAAAGTCTATTAGCCGAATTCGTTTTGGTGCTCTTTGTATCGAAACTATATTTGATTACTTGACATTGCTAACAACCGTTTTTTTCAAATCTGGCAGTTAGTGCGCATGCTCGTAATTTTACGCTAAAACTAAAATCCTCTGGCGCCTTGCAGTTTGTGTTATAAAATCGGCTGAAGTAAGATTTTTGGAACTTTGCGACAAAGTTCAATAAACAACTAAATTCCGTCTTTTTCAACTGTGTTATGAACAGCGCGGATGCATCAAAGAGAGCCTGTTTTTTACAAGGTATAAAGTGTATTTCTGCAGTTGAAGTTTTAAACCAAACGTGACATAAGACCTTCAGAAAGTTTAGAGAGCGGTGTAAAAAGTGCATGTGCTCAAAATTTTTTCGTTTAACCTCAAACTGCAAAATGATTGTTATTTGCAGTTTAAATTTTTATGATTATTGTGATTTTATTTGTACCACAGTTTTTAGCCAGATATATTTTTAGGCTTCTCTTCGTAATGTATAAAATTGCACAAAAAATTAATATCACATTTTTTTGTACCTTTCAGGCAATCAAGTTTGTCATCTAGCAATATGACAACAGGAATCAAAGCACTGAAGTTGGAATTCTCCAGTAACCACGAGCTAAGCATTGAAAACCATGCAGGAAACGAAATGAGAGTGGGAAGAAAGAAGTTTTCAGAATTAAAGGAATTGCAACGTCCGAGTGCCGGCGTCATCGGTGTTCCAATTTACACTGAATATTTTTTTATAAGAATCAAAATTTCGTGTGAGCTCCATGTCTTCTAGCTTTACCAGTGATTTCAGCCTCAAATGATTATTAATGCCATTCTTAAAATATTTTCAAAATTAGCCCAAACACTCCTTTGCGTGCGATATTTAGATCAGAAATCAAATCCAAGTAAAGTTTTCTGATAATGAAAAGGGAGGAAGATAAAGAATAAAATGTAACCAGGGAGTTAGAGCAAAGAACGATAGTCTTAATAAGTAGCTGCACGTTAAAGATGCCAAGCTGCCAAATATTATCTAAAGTCGTTTTCACTAATACGCGTATAAAGCGCACTGAATGGAGTTCAGAGCGGAAAAAATGATTTTAACATCACAAAATTTAATATCTTTTTTCAGGAGGGCTCCTGCTTTTTTTGTTTTTTAGAAAAAACTTTTTTTCATTTTTTGCTCAGTTAAATCTCAAAATCGATATAATAAAGAACTGGTGAAAAAAAAAAGCTGAAGTTAAACAAGGTCTAATTATATATATTTTTTTCTAGCCTCCAGCGTCAAACTCGTCATCTTGTTTTGTGGTGAAATAAATGCTTCAAAGCAAGACTTGATGTGAACATGGAACGAAGGTTTTTGCACCACAAATGCTCTATTTTCATTCGCTTTTTAAACGGAAAATCCTTTATATGGAGATGAGTGCTGCAATTATATGACATCATTAATAGCTTAACATAGTCTTAACTTCTCGTAATCGTATATTGACACAATGGAGTCTACATCAATGACACGCGGTTTTAGAAAACATGCTTACTAATAAAACTTTTGCCTCACACGAAAAACCCCATAGTTAGTCGTTTCACGCTGATTTATCTTCGGGGAGTGCTTTGTCACATGATAAGCCATGCGATAAATAGTGCATGGGTCTTTAGACCAAATGAAATATCATACAAAGAACGTTTTACATGAAATAAACTTTCCGATTAAAAAAATTGCTTAAATGATTTTATATTAAAACCTTACACTGCTTAGTTTTTATTCAGTGTTTCAGGCAAAACAAACAGAGTATATACTTTTCCCGATTCAGTGAGTGTTTAAAAAAGTAAACCGAAAAATCTAAAATGGGGCAGAGTTGAAAATTGAAACTTAGACTTGAAAAAAAAAATCGAAAATGAAAAAAAAAGTACTTCTAACCGAGAACAAATCAGAAATCAAGAAAATACTTCCTTAATCTTTATGTAATCAGAAGACTGACGCTTCTAGTTCGAAACGGTCTAGAAATCACAATGTCAAAAGTGATGTCGTTTAACCGAAAAAGGTATTGGTTGTCTTTACACTAGGCCGTTAAGTAAGACTTGAGTGTTCTTAAGTAAGGAAAAAATTCTTGACTTGAAATATTCCTAAGTTTACTTGGGATCTAGTGTAAAGACAACCATTGTTTGAACTGATTAATCGTTTGACGTATCGCTAAATACTTAAAGTTTTATTTTTCGATTTTCGAAGAAAAAAAATTCTCATCATGATCACGTTTTGATTAATGGATTGTTTTTGCTTATAGTATAAATAAACCAAAACAATAAGGTTATTTTGGCTGATAACCTTGTAAGGGATCACGTGTTCTATTCTTAGTCTCCCTCGGCTACGATCCACCGAAAATGCAATAAATAAGATAATAAATATATAAAATTTGATAGTGTGTTGATGCAAGGCTTAATCAAATTATAAACGTTGAATAATGAAGAAACAAAAACAATCTTACCGTGAGTTGAACTTTGACCGCAACCTTGGGGCGTGTTATGACGTCTCTACTCTTTCAATTTCAATACCACTTCCGATACTAGCCGGAAAAAGCAACAAAAAAAACCACGAAACAGCAATATGACATAACCAGGAAAATGAAGTATATAAGAATTAAAATTCACTATCCTAATCATTAACTGACAGAGTTATATCCCCAAGACTGTGCTTTACAAGAATTATCTAAAATGAAACTTTAGAAATTGGCAATATTGGTTGCGAAAGGTTGAAATATCGTTTTAGCAGTAAACTTAAGACTCGAGGAAGCATGACTGACGAATGACCACGAAGTTTATGCAGATCAACACGATGCATGTGAACTGACGAAAACGTGATTCTACACACTTGCCGAAATGGCGAAGAATCTCACAAATTCAACTGAAAAATCTAATTACGTGGATATACAACCGATTCAGGGTGTCATTTTAGGAATTATTTCCACACCGGGAATAGTTGGGAACGCTTTTGCTATTGTTGCTACAGTTAAACTACTGAAGGTTCAGAGACTGGCGCCGAATGTGTTCATTATTGGTTTGGCATGTTGTGATTTGACTGGGCTTTTAACAATATGTATACCAACTTGGCTATGCTATGCTTTCGGAGGATGGCAAGGCGGGAAATACCTTTGCAGCTTTCAGGGTTTTGCAACGCTGCTGTTTAGCATGGGATCTGGTCTCGTAGCAACATTAATGTCAGTTGATCGACTGCTGTCCATTAAAGCGCCGTTTTTCCATCGAACTCACGCAAACGTTAATACTGCTAAAAAACTTTTAGTTGCAATAATGATTTTCTCAGCAATTTTTGCGGTTATGCCTGTGTTGGGATTCGGAAGCTTTGTGCTTAATCTAACAGGGACCTACTGTACAATCAATTGGTTTGCTCGCAGCTACACTGACAGAGTATTTTCTTACCTTTACGCGACTATTGGAATCATAATGGTTTTGGTTGTTGTTTTGTCCAATGTGATGGTTATTATTTTGTTGATAAAAAAAGGAAAGCTTCGAAGAGAGTTGAGCAGTAAAGCGAAATCAGCAAATGATAAACTTCAACAACAGTTTTCCCGAATGATGATGGTGATTTCGTTTCTGTTTCTCATATGTTGGACACCATTCATGGTAAGTGAATGATTGTTTCTTTCTCTTTTCCCTTTTTTCGTAATCAAAAACTATATGCACTTCAGAATTATATGTTTAGTTATATATTTTTATGAATATCTGGATTAAAGTTAAACGGAGTTAGACCATAACTAAGTATTCTATTATAGATTTAAAGTTAATTGAAAGCAACATATTGAATAGATATATATTTGTAACACAAAATCTTTGAGTGAGAGCTCGAAAGAGGTCAGTCGAGAATTGTCAAATACACTTTTTTCACAAAAAAAATTTTTATAAAATTTTGAGGCTGAGAAGTTCCCAATATTTACGAACATACTCGTGCTTTTCAAGGCAACTGTACATGCATGTATTGACTATGCTCACATACAATGAGAATTTTATACAGCCGTCATATAGCCGACGGCTGTATAAAATTCTCATCATTGTATGAGCATAGTCAATACATGCATATACATATAAACTCTTTTTTATACTCTTAAAAACTGAGAGTTAAAATCATTTTTAAAAAAGAACAAAAAAGCCATCTTCCAGAGCTAGAGGTTTGAATAAATATACGTCAAAGACGAATTTTCCATAAAAGGAAAAACCGTCCAATAATTTTCTTTGCACCAATATCACTGGGAAAAACCCTATCCGCTTAAAGAAATGACGCATTGCTAAATCATTTTCGTGACTATTTTTTGATAAGATATCTACTTGCGACATAAAGGTCTTGCTAAATTACATCTAAGTACGTTAAATATGTTTTAAAACCTCAACACACTAAAATTAAGTCACAAAATTAAAAATAAGTTCGATAAAAAAAACTAGTTTTGTCTCTTCACACCTCATTAGTTTAAAAAGGCGAATACATGGTGTAGTATAAATATAGAGTCACGCAGTCACAAGACTTGGTAGATATACGCGTCTCTTTTTAAAAGTTACAACATGTTATAGACTCGGAAGCTAGACTGCCGTTAATTGGAATCACAGTTTTTGAAATGTTTTACGAAATAGTTGTTTGATCCAAGGGAAACGGCTTTAAACGACAGACGTACAAAAGCCATGCTAAGAAGAAAATAATTTAGTTAAAGGGGAAAAAAGAAATCAAATGATCTAAGATTCGATTGAATAATATAAAAGGTTGGCAATTTTTGAATGAAATTCTTAGTCATTAAGCTCGCTTCAATATCTAGTTAATTACTTGCATAGCATTAACGACTTGCAGTATAAGACGAACGCTAAGGCCGGGCCAAGTTATTGACAGGCAATTAATCCAGAATATCTAATAGTGGTCCTAAAGTTAGGGTGGTAAAGGGGAAGCGGAGGAAGGGGGGTCTAGATCACGTTTCACGGAAAATAAAATGGTCCTTTCACAATTCACGAAAAATAAAATAGGTAATGACGGTTGTCGAAAATAACAAAGACATAATGAAAATCGGGGTTCACGGCGAATTAACATTTATTTCTTGTTTCATGGAAAATTATTTTGAAAAATCACGCTCCACGGCTACTATGAAAATCACGAGTTATGAGGAAAAATTAGCCATTTCACATTTCATGGGAAAAAAGGGCCGATCACGAGTCACGAAAATACCCTCTACCACCCTCTAAAAATGTTATGCTCCTGGTATGTTCCTGGATGATAATTACTCTAGCATATATAGCTGATATACGTACTAATTAAAGTACTATATATTAGCATTACAAGACCATGATAGCTCATTAACTCTATATAAAAAGACTGTAGATATATAAGTAGGAGTGGAAGAAGATGGAAGCTGAAAATGGTTCCAAACTTTCTATATTGTCTAATTAATGGTATATGTATTATCCAAAATTTCACACCGATTAAGCGCATCTCAAATGCTGTGCCCAAAATCACGTTCTGGTCCTGGCTGCTAATTTCTCATTTATATTACCAAAATGCCATACGTAATAATAACAAACAACTACGTGTTTTTACAGATCCGAATAATCGGCAACATTTCTGGTATCTGGATTAGTTGGTCAGCGGATTTAAATGCTTCTCGTCTGCTTCTTCTTAATCTCGTGTTGGACCCATTCATTTACGTTCTCACCCGGAAGTACTACCGAGACACCCTGAAGGAGATATTGCGCTGTAAGTGCTCTTGTTGTAAGGGCAATATACGGCGGTATCTTTCTGTTAAAAAACTCGATTCCTCTAGTGGAACAGAAATGAGCGGGAAAAAACCTTCGGATCGACCTCTGCGCAAAAACAAAGAGGAGAACAGCAATCAGCAAGAAATCTCAGCAGACGTTAGTTCAGGAAACGAACTTTTGAGTTAAACAACATTGAAAGAAAAATTACCAGAATTGCGGAGCTCGAGTGGCATTAATTCTTTAAAATGTAATTTAAAAACTGATTGTTTTACCTTCCTCTTACATGCCTAGATTAGTTTTTAACTAGCTAAATCCTTTTATGAGCCTAGTGGCCCATTGGAGCCGTTGCTTATTTCCGGTTTCTGTAGTGTTAAGCGGATAAGAGTCCTTGACTCCCCCTGGACAGGACACTAGTCCATCGCAGGTTAGCTCCCAGCCGAAGCTGGTACTCATTTACTGACCTCGTGAGGATAGAAAGCTGAGTAAGCTTTGGCGGAAAAGAAGGTCACACAAATGTTCAAATTTCGGCAGAGTCGAGGAACCTGGGACCTTGTGTTTGGAAGGCATAGATCTTACCAACTGCGCCAAACCACGCCGCCTAGTTGCCGCCGCCGTTTTTAACTACTTGCAGGTAAAGCATCATTTCTAAAATTGATCTAACAAAGTCAATAAAGTCAACTAATTGAGATACAACCTTATATTGACCATGCGCAGTATAACTCACGTAGATTTATCCGTTGTCTGAACTAGCAAACACTTTGCGGATCAGAAAACTAGAGAACAACAACTCTTCTACGGAATCTTTTTTAAAAAGCAGAAGCCTTTACAAGAGTTTTAGCCCAGCAGAAGAGGCAATAGGAGTAAACTCTTATTCAGACCAAGGATGGTTCAAATTTTTATTCAAGAAGATGCATGCTTCACATGTCGTGTTTCTAAGATTTTTACTGTCATTTAAAAACTGTGTGTGATGTATGTTTTGTCAGAATTTTATCAGAGGTAAAAGCTGCTTGGTTTAATAAAACAAGAATAAAAGATGTGAAAAAATTGAAAAGTATCCATATAAAACAATTAAAAAACATTTAAAAACGATCTCTGGATAAAAGTTTGAAAAATACAATTTGAGAAAGGCTTGTTGGATGACAGCCGACAGCTTAAATTTTTAAAAATTTTTTTCCAGATATTCTTTTTTATATATCTTTAAGGAAAAAATAGTCAAACTAATATAGAACCCCCCCCCCCCAAAAAAAAAAAAAAAAAATAATAATAATAAATAAATTCGTTCACCCACCATGCACACATTAGTTCCACTTTTCAAACAACTCTTCAACTGAATTTCTGTTTTTAATTTGTTCAAATACTTAATTTCTGAAATTTTTTCTTTATGAAAACATATAGTTTTTTGACCAATATGGAATCTTTTTGAATATTATAAGGATTACAGCTTCAAAAGATCTTTTACTAATTATGGGAATATTTGGTGTACATTCGTTCAGTACTCGCTGCACTTTGCTCGCCCTCTCGTAGTTGTCAACAACATTGCACCATACAGGCGATATTGCACTGACGACAATTAAGCCCAGGATACACACTAGGAAAAGTTTCAGAAACAAGTTCCCGAAACTTGTTTTCGAAAATAAGTTTCCGAAACTTTTGCATGATACATAAACATTTCTTTTTTGCGAATGGTAGGCAACAACGATAGTAATAATAATAATAATAATAAAAGTCTTTATTCATAAAATATATATCCCCACAACAGACGTGTGAGTTAACAATTAT
>JAOEHV020060965.1:0-16738 GCA_025447995.2 Isaurus tuberculatus
AAAGAGGCCATAACCAATACCCCGGCGCCCCCCCCCCCCCCCTCCACTTATCCTCTTAGTGGCTTGCGCCTTTTGCAACTCAAAAATGTGTTCCGAAGGTTGAACTGTCTGTAGGAACTTGGGACCTTTTTTTAAATAAAGGACAGCAACCATTGAGTTATTAGTCTTACTATGTGCTTGCATTTTATGAAATTAGGAAGTACATTTTGCATTTAATTTAGTACGTTACTCCAGCTAAATGACAAAGCCCTGCTTTTTGGTTAAACACAAACATACTGCTCTAACAAATTCATTGCAAAAAATATGATGTAGCAAATGAAAACAAGCTCAGTCGAGTGTAATGAACTGGTAAAGATTCACAATGATTTTGCCGTTAATAGCAGTAAATTAGATATTAAATATCGACTGAAAAACTCTAAAAAAGGGAATATTTGGATTAAAAAATAAGGAGATAAGAATTTTTCATGTTCTCAAAAATAAAGGCAAGTTTGAACAAGAAAAAAAATGCTATGTGAAAAACCATTTGGTTGAACACCGATTTCTTTTTGTGGTTTGGTCTCGATATAAACGAGGATCCCATAGAACAGCTGATAACCAAGTCACCAGCAGTAGTGGACAACAAACTGGGAACATTCAATCCTACGTACATAACAAAAGAATAAATAATGCCTAAAGTTGTTATTTATATCCCCGGTAAAGCTGTCTCGGGGCCGGGATATAGTTTTTCCGGGTAGTCAAAGCCGTATATATAGTCCCTAGAAGTAGTGATATAGGGTTCTAATCGTCAATACTTTAAAATCCTTTAAAAAGTTCATTTAGATGTAAAGCAACAAAGCAACCTACCAATATGCCTCACATTGATAGTGGGGGCACACGCAGGAAGAACTCGGTGATGGATAAATCAAATACACCTGCAGCTTTAGATTTCCCGGACAAACCGTTGGACCCGTGATCATACTATATGGACAGGCTTGGCAATACGGTGCCGTATTACAATCAGGCATCTCACAGAAACATGAGCCATCGTTACTTTGTTGATAATAAGAAAAAAATTTACTGCCTGGAGGACAATGAAATGGATCAACAATTGGGCATTGACGAAGGTGCTGCTGGCCACTGCAAATATTAAAAGTTGGTCCTATGAACAAAATGATATAAACAAAGTTAACTAAAACGGGTATAGGGAAACATATTGGGTTAAAGAAAAGATGAGAGTGAGGGTAGTAGTAGGGTAAACGGTTGGGTAAGGGTAGGTGTGACTTTAGAAGAAGATTGATCGAGGGTAAGAGAAAGGTTTCGAGGGGAGGAAGTTAGTGTGAAAATGAGAGTAATAGTTAGGGCAAAGGTAAGGGTGAGAGTGAAGGTTAGATTTAGGTTTGGGTTTAATATGAGAGTGAGACAGAGGGTTAGAATGAGAAGGACGGGGGTGAGAGAAAGGGTAAGTTTTACGGTTGGATTTAGAAAGAGAGTGATTCAGAGGGTTAGAATAGTAGTGGGGGATGAGAGTGAACGTTGTATTTATTGCTGGGTTTAGGATAAGAATGAGGAAGAGGATTAGAGTAAGAGCGGGGGAAGGGGGGGGGGGGAGGTTGAGTGAGTTAAAGTAAGAGTGAAGGAAAGAACAGAGGGACCATGGACATGGTGTTTGCTCTTCGTCAACTGCAGGAAAAATCCATCGAGCAACATCAGAACTTGTACTTCATGTTCGTGGATCTAACTAAGGCATTTGACACTGTGAGCAGACCTGCACTGTGGGCCATTCTGCCATGACTTGGCTGCCCCCCAAAGTTTGTACGTATGATCCGAGCTTTCCACGAAGGTATGATGGCCAGGGTGATATAGAAAACGGTGATGTGTCTGAGCCTTTTCCAGTCAGCAACGGCGTGAAACAGTGCTGTGTCCTTGCCCCAACACTCTTTAGTCTCATCTTCTCAGATGCTAGGCTCAGCTCTCTCTGGATCAGATGATGGCATCCTCATCCGCTTTAGGACTGATGGCAAGTCCTTTAATCTGTGTCGGTTACAAGCCAGAACGAAAGTCAAGGAAGCACTTCTCCGTGACTTCCTCTTCGCTGATGATTGCGCAATTGCTGTACTACAGCGTTTGGCGGATCGCCTGTCATCTGCTACTAAAGCGTTTGGTCTCACAATAAGCATCAAGAAGACAGAAGCTCTATGTCAACCAGCTCCCAAAACCACCACACCTGCACCATATATACTATTGACGTGGCAAAACTCAATTATGTGGACCACTTCTGTTACCTTGGTAGCAATTTGTCTGCAGATGGCAGTCTTGATAAGCAGTTAACATGCAGGATATCAAAAGCCAGCAGATCTTTTGGTCGGTTGCAGAGTAGGGTGTGGAGGGCACGTGGGATCTCGTCTCCAACAAAGATTGCCGTTTACAGAGCTATTGTATTACCTGCTGTGCGAATGTGAGACCTGGACGTGCTATCGACGACACCTAAAACAGCTTGATCAGTTTCATCTTCGATGTCTTCGCAAGATTCTGGGCATTTCATGGGAAGAAAGGGTGAGCAACCAAGATGTCCTTAGACGTGCCAACTTGTCAGGAATTGAGACGATGATCTATGCTGCACAACTCAGGTGGTCCGGCCATGTTATGCGTATGCATGACAATCACATTCCGAAGGAAATATTTTGCTCCGAACATGTGGCTGGAAAGAGACGACCAGGCGGTCAAATCAAGGGCTACAAAGACAACCTCAAGCGGGCGTTGCGCCAATGTAGTATTTCCCCGTCAAACTGGACAGAGGTCGCAGATGACCGAAACAGCTGGAGAAGAGCGGTGCACAAAGGTATATAAAGATGTTCGAGGAAAATCGCTTAAAGGAACTGGACAGAAAGCGGGTTATCACAAAAGCGAGGGAATCAGACCCAAGCCAGACCGTTAACTGCCCTGAGTGTGGTCGTATACCTGTGTATCAGACTTCGGGCCCTGGGTGCATAGGAGAAAAAGAAAGCACTGATCGTCCTCTTCGACTGTCGAAGGACTACAATGATGATGATGATGAAGATTGAAGGAAAGGGTAACAGTGCATGACGGTTAAGTTTAAGGTTAGGATAAGGGTGAAAGAGACAGTTAGAGTGAGTTAAGGGGGTAAGGGAAAGGTTAAGGGTTAGGGTAAAAGAGTCCAGCTAGGGAGAAGGGGAAAGGTTAGTGGAAGTGTTAGAATGTCGGCAAGGATTGGAATTAGGGGAAGGGATGAAGTGTTAGAACAGGATATAAAACAAGTACATAAAGTTTTTCTTAACCAGACACTGTAGGAACCAAATTTATTTTCCTTCTTAGAAAAGTATATACTTTGGAGAGGCGTCTTGACTTTTTTTTATAGAAAAACATTCGTTACTGGATTGGGGACCAATTCCGTTGAGAAGTGTCTGTCTTAGATAGATGTGCAGTTAGAGGCTTTACAGAGAATTTGCTGTAATTCGTATAAGGTTGAGACTAAACAACGGAATTAATCTAAAACTGAAAGTCGAAGTTGCATGATTTCTCGATACAAAAGAACCAATGATTTTAAAACGCTGCCATTAACTTATTGCTTACCAGGCGGTGCAGGAGTTCCAGCAGGCCCATCGGCAGGAGGCCCAAAAGGCCCAGGAGCAGGAGTTCCAGCAGGCCCAATAGGCGGCAGAGGACCAGGAGTTCCAGCAGGCCCATCGGCAGGAGGCATAGCAGGCCCAGGAGCAGGAGTTCCAGCAGGCCCAATAGGCGGCAGAGGACCAGGAGTTCCAGCAGGCCCATCGGCAGGAGGCCCAGCAGGCCCAGGAGCAGGAGTTCCAGCAGGCCCAATAGGCCGCGGAGGAGCAGGAGTTCCAGCAGGCCCAATAGGACCACGAAGTCCTTTCGCAAAAGAGACTCCCAAAAGAATCACAAGAATGAGTGTGGCCTTCATTTTCAAGTAGACTTTTCCTGAGAAGTAAAGAAATTTTAAAGAGGATTAAACGCGTTTTTACATTACGTCTTGAATTCGTTTATTTTATATGTTTAAATAAGCCCAAACACGAATTTAAAACGTTTATTTATATTTTCAAATATTCAAAATTTCTGCAATTTTTATTGCTTTTTACTCGATTTATCAGAAATTTTAAGAGTTAATAACAAAATATCTGTATAACCCTCGAAAGTCAATTTCGCTCCTGAACTTGTAACTCAATGAAGGGATCGGATTAAATTTTTCTTTCGGTTACAGAAAGAACGCAAAAAAAAAAAAGTATCGTGGCGAGCGAGATCATTTGCTGCGTTTATAGTATAAGTTTGAGTGGTCATAGTTTTCAAATGCAGTTGGGCGATATAATCAGTAATATATAGAATAATTTTATTTGACGCTTTCAGTTGAATTCCGTTCATTAAAATACAAGTAAAAGTAACAAAAAGAAAAACAAAACACAATAAACAATAAACAATCTTTTTTGCTTTACTTCAAAACATGAAAGCTCGTGATGTAACTGTTAATGTATCATATTTTTTTCTGAACTTCCAGTATATAGCGGGAGTAACTGTAATTTCAACATATCGCCTTATCGGGTTATGTCATCAGCAGAGTTTTATTCCACAAAGCCTGTTAAAAACTAAGAAAGGGACCAAATAATAACATAAGGAGGAAAGAGTGTAAACTAACGTTCAACTTCAAATTAGTACGTTTAACACCAATGCAGAACAGAACCATGAACGATCAATTATCCTTGCCAATGTTGGATCAGAAGATCGTGATCAGTTGAAAATAATATAAAAACTAAATTTTTGTCTAAAAAGACTAGCAAACACTGATCTTACAACGTGAAAAAGAGACGCGGAGACGATGTACAATATTTCAACTGGCCATTAACAGTCTTCTTCAGGTTTTAGTCCTCTTTTATGTTTTTGTAGTTCAAAAGTTGCTGTTATTTGCTGTTATTAGTCAGATTATTATTGGGGAGGCCTTGCCCCCCAACCAAATTATTGGGGAGAGGGGCAGTGCCCCCCCCCTTGCTACGGCCCTGTTGTAGCAATAGGTCAGCACGCTTTAACCATAGAAACTATTCGAGTTTTGATCATAACTATTGTTTGAATTTCCAAAACGTTTTCAATGTTTTCCGCAGCCCTTTAATACTCTTGATATCGATTTTCAAGAAAGTACATGCCGCATTATATTTTTAAAAAGGCATTTTCCAAGCATATTGCGCAATAAAACAGGACAGTGATTTCCATCTAAATTTTGGTGGGACTAACTAATCTTGTTCATAGAAACAGCTGTAATTAAGTCAATGAAAAGTTTCATAAAACAGACCTTTTATAAGTTTTGAATATATAATGAAAAATATTGGGGGGAATTAAGCCCTTCTTCCCCGCCCCCCCCCCTCCCCTCTGAAATTACGACCTTATAAAATTTTCAAACCTCCCAATCGACCTCACAATTAACGCCAGCGTGTTGGGACACAGGATAGCTGCTTTGTAAACACAACTAACTACGGCGTTCTCCATTAGGCGCTGCTTATCTATCACGTTCTGTCGTCAAAAGTCGACAAACCGAACATATTTTTTTTCGCAGAGAAAGCAACTTAAAATCCAAAACATTTCCATAGCCTTTTATTACAGTACTACAAGTCTCAATTTTCCAACACTTTTCAGGGTCCTGGAAAATTTATTTTATTCACAAAAACTTTCCATGTCTTTACTAACCCATAAGAAACCTGTCTGTTGAATCGCGCATTCCTCAAGTGGAAGAGCCATTAGTAGCAATGGGCCCTTTGCAGTACTTGGTCACGTGACCACAATTAATTACCTATGGCAAAATGACATTCAGAAATGGAAAGAGCAGGTTAACATTAGTTACAAGGCGTAGTTTCAAGACTCAACGTTTCGTACTTCAAAAATGGAAACGAATATAAAATCAAATTTTTTCTAAGGAAATGTATGTGAAAATGGTACTGATGAGCAAGGCTTGCTTACCAGTCTTACAAATCCTTAGAAAATATCCTATTTTCTATTGTTTGCCATTTTTTTACATATTTGAAGTCAATAGTTGAAACTTTGCCATTTTACTAATGTCAACCTGCTCTTTCCATTTTTGGAAACCATTTTGTCATAGCTGATTGATTTAAAGTAACTGTGGTCACATGACCCCCACCTGCAAAGGGCTTATTTGTTTTTGCAATCAAAGATAGCACAAGCATGCTAAATGACTAAATACCAACTGCCTCATATCAGTGGCTGCTAGAATCTAGTACAAGCAATCGGTGGTATAATTGGAATATTTCAATTCTAGATATTCCGTATTCCAACTTTGTCAGCCATTACAGCTTGTAAATTTGTTATCCGGGTACTCGCATGAAATCGAGACTAAACCAAAAATAAACGAGTGCACAAGGGCATTCTTCTGAATTGTTTCATTTGCATATTTTTCTGGTTCAAAGCTTAATATTCTTTTCGGAAACATGAAATATATCTTTCTTTACACTTCTAGCCCAAATAATTTGTATTCCTTAGAGTATCTCAGTCGATATTCTACATTCTGCTTCTACCCCTAATACAAGCACGGATGTTATATCTATACTTGTGATAATCATCCAGTCACAACATACAAGCATCACTTTTTTCCAGCAATTTGTAGTTTGCTGCATAAGTTAAATTTTTAAATCAGATCTAGTCTCTACCAGGAACATCGACTTAAGCCGGCTTTGTGGTCTAGAACTAGAAGTATTGTGTTAAAAATGCTGAACGAATGCATTGATTTCTAGTTGCTGAAATCGTTTTTTTTTTTTGTTTCATTTTTTGTGTGTGTTATTCACATTTCATTCTGTCCTTCCCGTTCGTTGTTTCTTTTCATCCTTTTTCGTTTAGTTTTTAGTTTTTCATCCATCAGCTACACTTTCCATCATGATGTATTCATTATGAGGCGTAGTTGAAAACCCTGCAAACGATCAATTTCTTGCCTACGTTGCATTGGAATTGGATCAGTTAAAAGATGGTGATCAGTCGAAATAAAGAAATGAAATATCATGTCAAAAAGAGAATATCACGTTAAAAAAAATTTTGGCTTTTGGGAATCCTGTGTGTTATCTCGATGTTGTATCTCCTGTGTCTGACATTCTGTGAGCATTTCCGGAGCAAGCAGTCAGTATGAGCAGCGTTATTTATCATCGATGTACGTGACGTGCTGCATGCACACAGCACACGCCGGACTTCGTTAATCTTGTGGTATCGGTCTTGGTTTGGTTGGCGCGACACGAGGAAATAAAAAAAAATATTTGCAAAGTATAATTGAAAGTACTTTTTATACTTTGATCTAAACACATTAAAACATGGTTCGTGTCAACGTTTTAAAAAGATCTATTTGTACTTACATGGTTGTCATCTCAGTTTATGCTCTCCTCAGTGTCTAAAAAAACCAACCAATTATTGCCATACTTGTTTTCTAACTTAAGATAACAGCGTTTCCTACTAGTCCAAGGTCCAAATAGTGCCGTTCGCAGCATTCGCCTTCTATTAGAAACTACTAGTTTTAATAAGATATTTGGACTGGTCAGTACCACTACCAGTCTTCATCAGTCTTCATTGCGTATCGGAAATCCGATCCTGACGTCTGAGGTACCTAACGGATGCCCAGCCTTTAAATACTTTTTTTGTAAAATTGAATATAGTAATTAAACAAGTATACAATTACTTGATTTATTTAAAAATATCGTAAATATTCCAAAAAGTCTCCGGGGGCTTAGTACGTTGTTTCCGTATTTTGCAGATAAGGTGCTTAGAGAGTGGGAGGACTTATTTCAGAGAGGGCTTAAATTGAAGAGTGGGGCTTATTAGAACATTATAATTATAAATAATAAATTTCATTATATGATACAAATAACTCCTTTTAATAAGAATACGAGGCTATAAAATGCCCACATTTTAACAACATTCTAAGAATATACGCAAGGGTGATAAAGGTCGAAAAACGTTTGATTCTTTAACTGCAAATGATGAATCTAATATTTGTCAAGGCAACAACGTCTATAATACTGGAAACTAAAATGTGAATTTCACAGATAAATTTTCCGGTTCCACGTATCTTAAATTGCAAACTAGACATATCTTTGCTTCAAACTAATCACATTAAAACTCATAAAGCTTTTTTTTAAGTCTTTTTCATTCATTATTACGTTATTATCGTGCCGGATAGGGTAAAACTAGAAGTTAAAACAAAAAGCGTATATATGCTTTCGGTTGGTTTTTGCGAATGAAAGTCATAAACAAATCAAAACTAATTCCCGATTCTCTCACTTTGGTATAAGAATATTTTAATAACATTGAGACCGAAATCCAAAGACAAAATCACAAAAGACTATATTCTAAAAATCTCGATTAACCATTAAAATAGGCAAGCAGTGTTTGCAATGGTAGTCGGTCAATTCTAATGAGGTAGAAGAAGCATTTCTTTTCTTTTTTCAAAATTATTTATTTGTTTTTGAATCTTTTCTCTTTTTTTTCTGTTTCCATTTTTCCCTTTCCTATATCCTTTCCGGGTTCAGCGCTTTCGAAAACATGATGATTTTATTGGCCGCACAGACCGGAAAAGATTATACATCTGATTTTTGTTATGGCTCTGTATTTGATAGTCTTTAAATTAATAACATGATTCAACGTGTTTATACTGTACAATATCAACTTCAGTGTCCGGCTTCACTATATATCACTCTTTGGCTTTCTTTTCAGCCAGGTCAACTATAAAGGGCTTTATTTGTGTTGAGAAATATTACATTTAGCTTGATTTTTAGCAAAAACTTATTGTACATATTCAAATCACAGAAAAGTTGGAAAATCGCTTTATTCCAACAATCCCGGTGGTCTGAATGCTTGGTATTTCATACCTACAGGTAAAAAGTTTGAAGAATTATGCGCTGGGGACGTAAAGAATGAAAAGGCTTTATGATTTTTTCTTTTTGTTTTTCAAAGATTATTTTTTTTTCTTCTTGTTTTGCTTTGATTGTGTATGAATCAGTCCCCGCATGGAGACCTTTTGAATCCGACAGTATCTGGCTTTTGAATTTCAACAGAAGTCATTTAAAATGGCATCTTAATCATCTATAAATCTTTTTTGGGTTTTGACACCGTATTAAGTTTCAAATTCTTTTCCCACTCATTCTAAAAAATCGGATTAAACAAGTTTTGTACGTAAGTCTTCTGTTTTGACAAACAACCAAGCAGCCTTAAAAAATTCGTTAGAAAAATTCGTCATGCTTACTGTTGCAAAATCTGTCCGTTGACATGCAAATAGCACCTGCTTTTAAAACTCTTAGCATAGTAGACAACAGGAAGCAACCAATGAACAAGTATTTGCTCTATCAGGAGAGATTCATTCCAGTGTTGTGACGAATATTTCCGACTCGGATGTCGCGAGTTGTATATTTGTAAAACATGCTGCGACCCGCAAGCCTCGTGACATTTCATTATAGTGAGTTTTCTATTTGACGAAACTACAGTATGTCATTCAAGCAGACTGCGAACTTTGACAATATCTTAACCGAAATTAATTTAAATTCACTTTTAAACTTATTTCATTTGTACGATTTACTAAATTAAAAACTCGTGTATCTCAAAACGACATTCTTGTGGTTTGTTGAACTCTCTTCCAGTTTTTTGCTCTTTTGAAGAAAGGCATGTTTTTGGAGTCTTTAAAAATTTATTTACACTACGCGACTTCACGCAGCGCATGTTTTGACGAAGCAAATACGATGAACTCACTTCCGGTTTTCAAAATATTTGACTCTTTTGATCAAACAATGCAAATGGTCAGCTGAGAGCTGCTTCAAAGCAAAATAGGAATTATTATCGTTAGTTCTTACTTTATTTGCGTGTATTCATTCAATAACCAATGTAAGTTTTAAAATAATAGCGATAAAGTGTTTTGTATTAAGCCTAATTGCCAGCTTCAGCAAAATCGTTCAAGCACTGCAAGCGGAAAAGTTATTAAATTCGCGCCAAAAATCTGACGTGCACACAACTACGGATGTCAGATATCGCTTCAGTGCTTACATTCAAACACGACTATCAATCTGAGTTAAAGCAAATAGCGGTCAACTAAAACGTGTCTAGTAAAGGATGGCGAAAAAATTATTCTTTAACTCAAAAAGCTGAAGCAACAGGCCCAAATAAATTTATTAACTCAATAACTACAAACATTCCATGCTAACACAATTATCAGTGAAATATGAATAGGCAATGATTCTCAAGGACAAAAATAGTGTTTGGAAAATTGTTTTATTTCATTTTCGGAGAAACATTAACCAAGCTACAATGTTTAATCTTGCAATAATTTCTTATCTGTACAGTCGCAAAATGAGAGCTAACATTCGTCGATCGAAAGAATTTGACAGTATTTTGACAAGCGGGTTGTTGAGCTAAAATTCTTCACATTTTTGGTTCAATGAAAATATATTCCCACAGGGAAATGATAATAAACAGAAACGCAAAGCAAGTCAAAACAAATCAAGTCTTAAAAATCTTCGCGGTTCGGTTTTCCTCAAGTCCTTCGTTATTTCTTCTGCGAGAGAATGCGACAAAAATTAACTAAACTTATTAATTTAAAAATTTAAATTCTTAAGTCTCGCTCATTTGGAAGGACGCTCACATTTTCAAATTACTTGAAACACAATACCTTATACTGCCCGAGGGAATGTGCAATGCTAACACTTTGTTCCGACAGAATTTGTTTATTATCACCGTTCCGTGAACGTTTTTTTTTTTTCGGGATTTACTCAACATAACTTTATACAATATATCACTAAATATTACTATGGTACATTGAGATAAAATATATAATATATATGTACTCATTTTTTCACGATGGAAAATCATTTACATCTTCTACGTCGTTTTAATATAAAGTCGTCCATGCTGAACGATTCAAAACGATAAATGTACTATACACAAGCATCCAAAATTTATCTTACATGACACAGGATTACTAAATCGATTTTCTCTAATATTCAGAAATTAAAGTTCAACTGAAGAATCACGCCTCCGTTTTCGAGTCGCTGTTTTTCTTTGGCTGCTCGCGGTGCACTGTTTCATTTCTTCTTTCTTTTTCTCAGTACTTGGAGATGTCACTAAGAGAAACTCGAGGTAAGGTTGCGAAAGAATTATCGCTGCTTGGATAGAAAGAACTCTCTCTTGATTTTTAACGCCTTCGAAGGTATCCCAGTAAACGCTATGTTCCCATAGATGTTTTGTAAAGCAAACTTTACTTTTGTAGCATTTTCCTGAAATTTAAAGAAAATTGAAACGCGACTTCAGTAATATGCAAACAAGTTTGTAAATGCTAGACTGGACTCGACAGAATGTCAACATATATTACAAAAATATTTTTAGAAATTTATTAGAAATATATGCGACAATAAAAAGACTTTGAAAAGGAGATTTAAAAAACACACAACTCATTGTTCAGGTTTTAACGTGGTTCTTTTCAAGAGTTACAAATAAAAAAAATAAAAATACCGTTTTTTGGCGATGCTGGTGCAAAGAGCACGAGGATTTGAAAGGGAAGAGGAACCAAATATTATCAAAATCATTAGTGAAAAATATATTTATTTCTACAAAATTATTTTAGCTATGAAAATCGATAAGAATAATGCTGGCAATACTGTTGTAGCTTTTGAAAGCGTCATATAGCGGAACTACGAACGGAAGACGGTTTTGATAGTCATTCAAGTACTAAACTCGGCCAGTACTTTCGTTGTTTACCGCAGTAAAATAATTAAGTTGTGAAAATGTCAAAAATATATTTGAAAAATCACCTTAACACGAATCGGCGGCAATACACGTAAATTCAATAAACATTCGAAAGAATAATCATTGGCGAATAGTATTGCTTGTTCATGTGCTAAATTTACGCAGAATTTTTTAAAAAATGTACCGGCGACAACACAGCATATAAACAATTCGTTTGCACATTGAATGAAGAAGGATTTGTCAAACGGCGTTTGAATCACAAAAATTTTTTCAAATACAAAATAAAAAATATGAAAAAACTTACCACAAATACAGCAGTTAATGTCTGTTCCTTCCATAGTTTCGTATTCTCGCAAAACTTCTATAACTCCTTCCAATTCTAGAGTACGCGAAGCGTTTGTAGTAGTAGTCGAACTAGGCCATAATTTTGTTGGGCTAAAGCGAGATTTTTTACTCTCCGCCACTTTAATAAAATCTTCACACTCTGCGCTGACTTCGGGCATAATAACGATAATTACAGCTCTCAATATAAAGAGAAATTTTCTACGATAACTCCAGAAAAGATTCAATGGTGGGTGGGACACCACAGAAAAGAAAATTTTTTCTTGTTATTTCCACGAGGTCGCAAAAATACTCCAGAAATTTGCATTTCGACAACAACATGGCCGTGTTTTGGTGATCGCTGATTGGACAAGACAACAAAAGGCTTCTCTTTTCTGCCACGTGATTGGATCAAATAACAAAATAACACGGCGGGTGTCACGTGGTGTTGATTGAAAAAACGAATGAATGACTTTGATACACGGTTTACGCATGAGCAGAAAATTGGCGCGTAACTTGTTCGCGTTGTATCATGGGTAGTTTGTAGTGTCATATGGCAAAATATATTGTAAATCTAGTAAAAATATTGCATTCAAATTTATTTTTATCATCAAAACTAACTCTTACGAAATGAACAAATGAAAAATTTTAATGATATTTTGGCATTATGCAGGAATTGAAACAATATTGAATAAATAGAACTTGCATGCCAGATCTTTGGGTTACTGCCAAAAGCAACAGAAACAATACATTTATGAGAGACAAAGAGCTTTCAACAACGATCTTGTCTGGTCGCACCTCGAGTTAAAAAATTCCTTTGTTCAGACAGAAGTAATATTTTTTTCGATTTTAAAACTGTACTGCGTCTTCGATGACGTTTCAAACGCAATATATCAACTTCCGGTTTTTCTAAGAACTTTTGCCATTGCTTTTTGATCCATTAAGCCACGTGGCGAAAATTGTTGGGAAGAGACAGATCGGTTTTGGAAGCATGTGTAGAAAATGGCATGACGTTTTGATAATCTTGAAGTTTATTTTCTTAACCACTTTTTATAGATATCAACTTATCGTATATCTATGCTAATTTCATGGAAAACCCGAACAAAGGTCATTTTGACGTTGAAAACTGAGAACTTTCGGTCAAAGTTTCACCGGCTTTAAACCTGAAAGCCGGAGTGCGCCCTCTACGTCACAAAGATAAAACTTAACATTTATTAGCGTTAAAAAGCTTATAAAAAGGGCAAGAAATAAATTTACACACATTCTATAGTTCACAGAACACTTTCAAATGTGAAACTTAAAACCGACGTCATTAAATTTTGCAATAAAGCGACGTTAAATCATGAAATTATGGTAAATTTATTCCAAAAATTGAAGCAGCGTTGAATGACTTTGATTTCACATGAAAACTAAACACTTTGTATTTAAAATGATGTTAAACAAAAAAGCAAATAATTTTAAAACGACCTGCATTTACGTTTTCTTGAAAATAAAGTAATAACAATTTTTCCAAAAAAAAACATCTTTAAACATCTGGCCCAATGTTACGAGGCTGTCAGTATATAAGTCGCCAAAACATGACAAAAATATTCAAGGATCGTTCGGGTTTGGTCGATTTTTGTGATTCTAATTTTTCTTGCTTGTTAAAAGTGTAGCCAATGTTCTTTGGAAAATGATAACTACAAGGATTTTAGTACCGTTTCTAAAGTTCGTGAGCAAGTTTTGAATGAAATTGTTTTTTTGTTATTTTTGAATTGAAAGTTTAGTTTTACAAAATTAAAGATTCAAGCCCATCTTGTTTTTTTTCTCTCAGGGATTTTCGCTTTGAGATCAAGCTGGCTTGATTAAAGTACTTTGAACTTTCATGTAGCTTCTAAATAAGTTAGTTATCCTTTTCTGTTTACTAAAAGACTACACTACAAGAAACAAACTTTAAACCTTAAAGAGAACGATTGATCAAACTCAAAGCACATCTATTATTCACGAAATGTGTGCAATAATGTATTCAATCCAAATGACAACCCCAGACAAAACACTGTCTGTTAGAAACATAGTAAAAATTGAATGGCGAAGCGACAGCTGTAGATTTAGAACATGACAATTGCCAATGGGAGTGGTTAGTTGCGACGATTTCCATCAAGAAAAAAAAATTCAGCGCTTTTGTGCCAAAAGCACTCAGGTGTGAGATATTAATCTTAAGAAATACGTAAAAGATCGGATGGATCTGATTATGTTCGGATGACACAACTTCATTAAAAACTGGAAAATGCAGTTCATTCATGACTACAGAGACAACAGCGAATTGTTCAATTGAAAAAAGCGGAGAGACAGGTGATCTTTTATGATTCTACAAGCTCGGTACAAATTCAATACCACAGCAAAGGAAAATGAAATTTGCCCATTCACTTTGTTGATAATCAACTCATCAAGGCCAAGCGAAGAAAGTTCACGTTAAAAATACTGTTTCTTTTATCAAATTTGCAAGAAAAAAAGTTTTCAAAATTGCTTATCTGTCTTTAATAAGCATAAAAGATGAATGATATTTAATTTAAGTTAATTTATGTATATATTTAAAGAAAAATTTAATCAAAGTTAAGTTTGTTGCATCAGTACATACTTTTTTATTAGTCAATTACAGGAGGGCGTTTTCTACTGTAAAAGTCGTTTTTTCAAGTCTGATAAATAACGCGGCTAATTTCAGTTTTAAAAAGCTCTTCAATTAACAAAAATCCTAACTTGTGGTGTTCTATTTTACAATTTCAAAAAAGTTAATAATTTGAGATTTAAAAAAACCCTTATAAGCAACAAGAATGCAACAAATGCTATTCACCGTGTGAAAAATCGGGCAACTCCCAGTCTTTGTGCTTTCAAATATTAAATTTAAGTCTTTTATTAGAACATTATAAACTTTTAGGCTGAAAACTGCCTAAAATGTAACCGAATGCGAAGATCTTTTACTTTGTACAATGCAGAAATAATGAAAATATTGCAAATAATGTTTCAGTCAGGGAATTACCATCTATAATATTTGCAATTAAAACAGAAACAAAAACTACACGTTTTTATAAAAAAGGTTTAACTATAAAGTCTTGTAATTGGTTATGATATTCAATCCGAAATGCATGAAAAGCTGGATTCTTTCATATTACATAGCGATCGCCGTAGACAATAGTGACATAGGATTAGTTCCAGCGACTATGTTTTAATTATTTATAGACTTGAATTGGTTGTGTTCGTAAAACTCAGCTAACAAACTCTAAGTTTTTCTAATTTGATACGATATTCTTCCAGCAAATTCTCCGATCTCGCTTATACGTTAACTGTTTCTGTGCAAATGTATTCGGATGATAAAATTCGTGTTTTTCAAGTCTTAAAAATAAGGCGGTTAATTACAATTTTGAAAAGCACTTCAATTTACGAATATCCAAAATTGTGGTATTTTCAGTTTTACAATGACAGTAAAGTTAACAATTGAAGTTGAAAAAAAACCCTAATAAACAAAAATAATGAATATTGATGTGAAAAAAATGTTATTCATCACAAAAAAATTAGGCAACTCCCAGTCTTTGTGCGTTCAAATAAAAAAATTGAATAGTTTTTTTTATATTAGAACCTTCTTAAAAAATTGTAAGGCTGAAAACTGAAAATTGAATCGCGTGCCAAAACAAGAACTTTTACTTTGTAAAATGAAGAAAATCATAAAAAATAAAAAAAATTTTAATCTCAGGGACTTACAACCTTTAATGTCGGTATCTCAAATTTTTTGCTTTTGCGAGTATTGGTTTGATCAAAATATAAAATTATAAACAAATATGCACCCACTATTCAAAAATCTGTATAAAAACATTTAAGAATATTTGTGAGTAAAATTTTAAAATAGTATAAAGATTTTGCATCTTCCCTAAAACTAGACGTTTTTATAAAGTTTTAATTATAAATTCTTGAAGCCAGAGGGTTGGGTTCTAAAACAAAGCGAACGCCAGCTTGCAGGCTACATTCAATCCGAAATGCATGAAAAGCGGATTCTTTCCCTGTGCATAACGATCGCTCTAGACAATAGTGACAGATGATCTGTTTAGTTCAAGTGTTTGACAAATACGTTTTAATTACAGACTTCAATTAGTTTTGTTACCAAACTCGATGAACAATTTCAAGATTTTCCTATTTTAAATACGATATTTTTACAACGAATTCCCCGAATTTGGTCAATTTTCACTTCGTTCAGGTTTCTGTGGTAACTAAAAATATAACTTATGTAACATTATTTCATTAAGATATTGTTTAAAACCAGTAACAATTTTGTTCTAAAACTTCTAAAAAGTTTTCGGAGCACAGCTCCTTCTTACTTTTGTAACGTTTACAGGTTTAAGTCAATGGAAATAACGAGAAAATGAGCAATGTTCTTTTACTGCTCCTTATTATTTTGTATTGGAACCAAAACCTGTTTGTTGGCTATGCAGCGATGCTGATGATGCCAAATATGAACGAAACAGCTGTGAATGGTCGCTCCGCAAGCTTACCTTTACTTACGGTAGATTTGTATAGGAAATCACCTCGTACAATTCGTGATTGATAGGTACGATTGATTCTGAAAATTCTATTAATCACTAACTGTACGAGAACTAAGCTAAAGCTAAATCCTTATACGAGCCTAGTGGCCCATGGGGCCGGCGCTTATCTCCGGTTTCTGTAGTGTTAA